>JABTXL010001191.1:9006746-9038285 GCA_025134845.1 Neodon shergylaensis
GCTGTTTGAAAAGGGACTTCTTTGTCCTCGTCTCCGTCTCCTGCAGCATCTCCCAGACAAAATACCCACAGCCCTTTGAAGAGTTTGCAGCTGGCCGCATGGGAAGACTCAGCATGATCACACAACAGGGGACACTTGATCCCCTGCGATCCCAATTTGGGACCTGTAACATAGAAACCCAAGCCACGTGCTGACAAGCAGGGCCCTGGGCCACCAGCAGCTCCGACTGAGGCTGGGTGAGAGGGGAGCACACTGAGAGCCAGCAGTCCCAGGCAGCCACACTGGCTTCCAGCCTTGGAGACTTCAGCTGCCTTGGCAAGGCCCAGAGGGCAAACAGCTAGAAAAAGATAGCTCAGTGGGCAAATCAGCAGCCTCACCACCCCTCCCACTGCCCTGCAGATGCTACGAGGGACAAGGACAGGATGAAACCCGTACATCCTGGCCTGGCACTGTGTGCACACACCTGCTGGGAAGGTCACCTGCAGCCAGCTCCACCTCAAAAGGCTATATATATATATATATATATTACATATACAAGCTCCATCAGCAAGAAGAGGAAGCAGGCAGCGAGGACACCTGTTTTTTTGCAGCCTCCGGACACTCGCCTCTCTACGCCAGATGTCTCCATCTCTTAAGGACACTCTCTGGAGTTCCTTTGCTTCTGTGGATTCTTCCAGGGGCATATATGCTCCTCCGGGGGCAGGGGAGTCAAGTCCCTGCATTTCTTGCTCTGTTGACTATCTCTATTCCAGCGACATCCTAATCTAGCTTCCCTAGCCAGCTATTTCCTAAGCAGTGTTCCAGTAACTCCCATAAGACGTGAGAGCACTGGCACTCAGAAAGCAACATCACACAGGCTCCTACCCAGGCTGCCCTCTGGTCCTCCACCTTCCCCCAAGCCCTGTTGCTTTTCCCCTTTACGGCTTCTTTGTTTCTTCTTTTCTTCCTTTGTTTCTTTCTTTCTTAAGGTTTTATTTTTATTTTCAGTCATGGGTATTTGTTTGCATATACATGTGTGTAGGCCCATATGAGTGCCCGTGCCCATGGAAGACCAGAGGCTTTGGATCCCTCTGTAGGGACAATTACAGACAGCTGTGAGCCACGGGTGCTGAGAACGGAACTCTGGTCCTCTGTAAAGCAGTATATGCCCTTATCCACTACGCCACCACTTCTATGGCCCCTCTCTCAGTTTCACTGCATCCATTGTCCCCTCCCAGGGCCTTAATGGAGTCACACACACACACACACACACACACACAGTAGCAGCCTGCAAAAGACACTAGATTATCTGCTCAGGGTTCACTATGCCTTCCTTCTGTGTCTATCCTTGATTATAACAACCCTGTACAGACTCAGTACCACTGCCCTAGGTATAGAAAGGAAATTCTGATACTATTATTCCATGAAATGCTCCCCAGAGTCAATGAATATGCTTGGTATAGACACACGATAGGTATCAGTACTATGTTAAAGGCACTGACAAGTCTCGCAATAAAGAGATGGGTTTAGCTCAGCCTATCCGGCTGTAGAAATGGTTTTTGTCAGGTTAAACCTGCTGACTATTTTTCAATGATTCTCCGAATGTCTTTTCTAGCCTGAAACATGAGCTCTCTGCTCTCCCTTGTACTTGCCCTCCCGCCTTGGCTTTCTCGTGAGGGCTAGCCTTGGCCTCACTTCTAGAAGCCTTCTTCCCGGACTGACCTCAGCCCACAAGGCCACCTCACATTTTATGTGAGGGCTAGCCTTGGTCTCACCTCTAGAAGCTGCCTTGACTATCTTGTGAGGGCTAGCCTTGCCTCTAGAAGCCTTCTTCCCAGACTGACCTCAGCCCCCAAGGTCACCTCACATCTTATGTACTCTGGGCCTAGAGAGATGGCGAGTGCAATGGCTATAAGCTAGGATTTTACATCCAAACCCCAACTCTGCCCTCACCAACTCTAAAAGGAGAGTTGCTCAGCCTGCTTGGTGCAGACAGAAAGAGTAGTACACTCACAAAGACAGCTGAGATCATCAGCAGCAGACTCAGAAGGTCAAAGCCAGAGCAGGGTATAGCATCAGGCATTCAACAGGTATAAAGTAAAGTGTATTTTTCCCCCTTTTCTCTTTCAATAGGGTCTTGCTCTGTATCTCAAGCTAGCCTGGAACTCACTACATGGTCCAGACTGTCCTTAAACTCACAAATCCTCCTGCCTTGGTCTCTTGTGTGACGGGATTACAAGGTGAGCCACCATGCCTGGTTGCATTTCATTGCTTAAAATTGTTGCTTTGTTTCCGGTGATTTGGTCTTCTCCTGCCGTTGCACCATACACTGGGTTTCACAAGTGAGTGGCTAGGCAAACCCCACCCACAGCTCCCCCTTCCTCCCTGCTAGAGGGACCCCAGGACACAGTTTTGACTAACAACTGAACTGGGAGACCCACTCCACCAAACCTCCATCAGGCAGCAACGAATAAACTAATTATTCAATCACTGTTGGGTTTGTTTATTTACATATTATTATGCATATTAATACATTAATAATATATAACATATGAGATATATGTTACACATATTATACAACATTCTATATTATTAGTGTATACTAATAGTATTACATCATCTATTACAGAATTATATATTAATATTATAATATTAATAGTATATGTAATATACTATTAAAATGTTATTAATGATATATATCAATATATACTATTAATATATAGT
Source organism: Neodon shergylaensis (assembly GCA_025134845.1). Classification (NCBI taxonomy): domain Eukaryota; kingdom Metazoa; phylum Chordata; class Mammalia; order Rodentia; family Cricetidae; genus Neodon; species Neodon shergylaensis. The sequence continues at coordinate 9,009,450 of JABTXL010001191.1, forward strand.
ATTATGTTATATTACCAATATATTAATTATAATTATATTATTTTATAATGTACTAAATATATATACACACACACATACATACTTATTTATTTATTGTATATGTGTATGTGAATATCAGAGGACCTATGAGGTAAGTTCTTTTCTTCTACCATGTAGGTTTCTTGGATCCAACTCATGTCACCAATCTTGGTGGCAAGCACCTTTACCCACTGAGCAGGAGCCACCTTGCTGGCCCACAATTCCTGTTTCAAAAGGTTAAAATTTGCCAGAGGCCATTTCCCTCACCCACCCTATACACTTACTCTCTGGAACTCAGAAATGTCCCTCACAGAGCTTATCTAGAACTTGATCACCCCCCCCCCCAGCACCACAGAAAACCAGAGGTGGCTTGTAATGGGTCCACCACTGTGGAGGTGGAGGCAGAAGGGTCAGGAGTTCAAGGGCAAACCCTGTCTCCACAATAACAACACAAAAGTTGGTTTCCACTCCTAAGCCCATCTTGAATTTTTTCTTGCCACTTTCTTACAGGCCTCACTCAACAGTTTTGAATATCCATTTTTCACCTCTGAGTAGGCGGGAATGGTGTCTCTGAGGTCAAGGTGTGAATCTCTTCCCAGCTGCTCCACTGCCCCTCATCTCTCCCCACCTCCCCATGTACCAGCTCCCCCACCCCGCCTTTGTCCCATATACCTCTCCCTTCTCCAAGTAAATGGCCCTGCCAAGAATCCAAACTTTGTTCCCTCCCTTTTCCAACAAGAAGCAACCTAACTGAGCCTTTTTCTGACTGCTATGGCTAAATCAGGAAATGTCTCCCGTGGGCTCATGCACTGAACACCACCCTGCCCCTCGGGGTGGCAGAACTGCTTTTAAACCGTATGTAAAAACTTAAGGAAATCCATTTACAGAAGTCATAATTAAGAAACAAAAGGTCTTTCAACAATAGGAACCCTGTAAAATGCCAAATCCCTTGTATTTAAAAAAAAAAAAAAAAGGAACGCTGTGGTGGTTCAGGACAAGATGCTCCAAGCAGCTGATTCCCGTGTAATTTAACCTCAGAGTGGTTTCCCAGTGGGAAAGACCGCAGGACAAAGCCACATGATCCCTGAGAAAGAAAAAGGGTAGTGGTAACTCTGAGGCCTAAAGCGCTTGTGAGAGGCCTCCTGAGATGGGAGCTCAGTTCCAGGGACTTGGTAGGAAAGGGATCCACAGGCCCACCGAGCAGACCTCCTCAGGCAGCACTTTCCCGATTTCAGTGGCCCTCCCAGCACTGCTGGGGGTGAAGGGTGTGTCTGGGAGGAGCAGACACACTGAGAAGAACAGGCTGAAGGTAATCTAAATGAAAATGTGAGCCAGGCAGGCAGGCAGCACAGAAAGCCGGAGGCAGGAAGAAAGCTGTGAGTTTGAGGCCAGCTTGGGCTACCCAGTACCATGCCAAGGCTATGCCAAGGGCTATGTAGCAAGACCTTGTCTTCAATAGAAAAATAAAACATGCAGAAAAAGAGCAGCTTAGCTATAGAGGCAACACTCATGGAATCAGTTATTATACACAATGAACAACTCAATGGCCTGAGCCGTCACTGCGTATCAGGCGCTGTGAAGAGCTCTACACATGCGTTCTTGCTCCTGCGGTACTCAGTGAGGCAGTACCAGTCCTTTTGTACTTTCAGTCCCTTTTACTAAGAAGAAAATGGCCCAATTAAGTGACTTAACCAAGGTGTCGTCTTAAAAGAGGGAGTAGCAGAAAAGCCAGGGCTCTGGATTCAGTCAGCCGTGACACTGTGTACATATGACCCCCACGTTTATAAGCCTGACACAAGATGGCAACACGAACTAGAGGCTCAAAGTGCATAACCACAGAGAAATCAACTGGGACTCGAGGCTGGCTCTCCTGGGGAATGAGCTTGCAAGACAGCCTCCATAGTAACAGCCCCCTTCTGCCTCGGAGGTCTGTGCACCACCCGCGCACCACATCCGATGTCACCACGGTCTATCACTGCAGAGAGGTCACTGTGGAAAAGCACAAAGCCATAGGCTACCTGGAGCCAGTCCTCTTTAATCTACTTTAGTCTTACACGTGGTCCTTGTCTGTACGACTTGGGCCACATCACCATGGACACTTTTCCAAGACAAATTGAGAAAGGCACTCTATAATAATTACAGCAGCCATTCCTGGAGGAAGCCGGGCCTCCAAACAGAAAGACAGTATATTTAGCTTAAGCATCATGGCTCAAGGTCCAGGACACTATATTTGGGCAAACCGTTGATTTGGGGTTTGGTAAAGTTCTGGTTTTGGCAGAGCTGTCTTTCTCCTGCCCTGCCCCCATCGTAGGCCACATGGGCACAGCTACAGAGCAAAGTTCCCGACAGTTACACGGGCCATTCTGTAGACTTGGTGATAGCCCTCAGCTCCAGAGAGCACAAACGGCAATTCCTCCAGAGACTGAGAGGGTGAGGGACAATCTGTGTCACTAGACAGGGAGCCTGAAAAGAGGCATCCCTGAGTTCTGGGTGACGATCCCCCAGGATCCAGTCCTTTAAGTCACCCTTCACCTCTCTGGCTATGCTGAACTCTAACCCCGCTTTTGGAATGAGCATTCTCCCAGAATTGTGTAGAAGTGGGTCTTTTACTTTCTGGGTTTTTTTTTAATTGTTGTTGTTTGCTTGTTGTTGTTGCTGTTGTTTGGAACTTGCTATGTAGCCTAGGCTCCCCTCAAACTCACAGCGACCCTTCTACCTCAGTTTCCCACCTGCTAGGCTTACAAGTGTGTACTGTCACACCCAGCAGGACGTCTGTCTTTACCATCGCCTAGGATGGTGTTCAATAAACCTGAGAAACCAATGAGGACAGTTTTGGACACAGACTGTACCCTGTGACTATATTCAGAACCATGTAGCTATACCTCAAAATGGTCAAGATGGCTGACTTCACATTTCATATGGATTATATATTATATATTTCATTATATATGATATACATATATATTCCTACATTCTCTTTAAGAACATATTGATACATATTATGATGACAGTGGAAGAGGGGAAAGTCGGGGAGGAAGAAATGGTTGCCTGAATCAAATTTGGTACTGTAGGTTGAAGAATTTAGGCTCTACAGAAAAATCAATTAAGTAACTCATCAACAATGAATCATGGTCTATGCAAACAAAATGCCACAAGCAGGTTCTCTCCCACATGACCTAAAGCGGGACGATCCAATAAAACATACAGAAGGCTAGACAGACAGCCCAAACACGCGCACTAAGCTACCCTCCCCAAGTTACCCCAAAACTCTGGGTTTCAACTTCAACCCAGACCAACGCCAACTGACACTCATTTATTGAGATTTGTACAGATGAGCAAGCGCTGACCACTCAGCTTGTTCAGTGGTCTAGCACCTGCTACAAAGAGGCCATCCATGAAGGTCACCTCATACCACTTGAAGAGAGACGGTCACTCAGGTCTGAGAAGAACTGAACAGGGCTCTAATAAAATATGGATGTCTATCATATTAGCACTAAGAGGTGGAGGCCAGAGACTGGGAGCTCAATGCCTCAGCTATATAGGAAGTTTAGAGCCAGCCTGGGCTACATGAGATCCTGCCTCAAAACAAAAGCCCCAAAGCCCCAAACAATCCACAAATCCCTATGACGAGTGAATCTCCAAGAGACTCCACATGCCTCCCCAACTAGAACCTACCAGGCCCCTTGGCCCATTCTGGGAACTCCCAAGGAATCATACATGTAACAGAAACAACAGGTTTCTGGGAAAACTCCTTTAGCTCCATATGCTCCCCAACTTATAGAGCTGTCTGTCACTAGGGGCCAGTGCACGGCATTTTATGGGCTTCAATCTCCTGTTTAAAATGGAGCACAGAACAGTGCTGAGAATTCAGACATGTGGCTTCCAATTCTGGCTCAAGGATTTACGAGCAATGCGAGTCAGCGGGTCAACTTCACTTTCTAACCCTTTGGTCACCTCTGCGTATAACAAGAGTAATAACAACTACAGCCCGGGATGGCTGTGAAGATCAGATGGGAGAATAGAGGCAAAGGGCCTATTACAGTGCTCAGGGAAGCAAACACAATGCATGTGTGGTACCCTCCAATTCTACAACTGTCAGTTGCCACACACAGGCCCCCATCCTCTGAGGGCCAGTCCCAACCCCAATGTCTTTCAGGAAGACTTCCTGCAGGCTCCAGCCTAGAAGCTCTCTCTTCTCTCCCTTCTGGGAATTGATGAGTCAATGTTTGCCGTGAATGGACGGCCCCCAGATACAGTTCACAATGGAGCCCACACCTTACATTGATGCCTGGTGCTTCAGATAGGATTTATTTATTTATTTATTTATTTATTTATTTATTTATTTTTGAGACAGGGTTTCTCGGTAGCTTTGGAGCCTGTCCTAGAACTAGCTCCTGTAGACCTGGCTGGCCTCGAACTCACCACAGAGATCTGCCTGCCTCTGCCTCCTGAGTGATGGGATTAAAGGTGTATGCCACCACCGCCCAGCTCTGATAGAGCTTTGTTTAAAGTGTTTTGTTTCCCTAAAAGAGAACTTGGGGATGTGAAATCAATTTAAAAGCTGTACACACGTACTGGGGAGTGAGGCTGAGGGACCTTTTTTAAAAAGAGAAACATACCGATGCAAGCTAAAAAGTTTTCTTTAGTCTTTCTTCCTGGAAACAAAATCAACATTGACAGTCTGTTTCAACCCTTTCTGGTTTTGCTTCTGCAGACATAAACATACGTTTTGTATTAAAATGGGCTGATACTATACATGCTAATCTAGTTCACAGGCATCAGTCCATGACCATACATAAAGCATGGCTTCATCCTGTTTTAAACAGCTATAGCGTTCCCCTGCATGGCTGTAGCCATAACCTACTAAGTGGTTCAACACAGATGGGTATTTGGTAGTTTGGAATGAATCATAGTATCAGGGCAAGATAGGCGTTTGCCATCTCCATAGTCAGCAAAGCACAGCCCGGTTGGGAAGCAGGAAACAGTGTCGTATGAACTCAGACATCTGCCTGGGAATTACAGATGAGTGTCCTACCGTCCGTCAAGTATAACTTCAACAGCTGCCGTGTGAAGGCAGAATAATGGGCAATATGCACAATACTGGACTGGAGATTAAAAAAAAAACTCTTGAATTCAAAGGACAAACTGTTCAATATCCTTTCAGCCCCGGCTCCTTGCCTACACGGAAATTATTCACTGACCCAGCAATTCCATTCATAGGAATATACTCAGGAGAAGTGAACACATGCTATCTACACAAATGCTTACATAGGAGTGTTCAGAGGGGCATCATTCAAAACTCCAGAGAGCAGAAACAACTCAAATATTGATCACCCGACATGCGGGTTAGCCAAACACGCTATCTCCATACCATGGAACGAGTCAGGCGCAACACGAATGAAGTACTAATACATGCTACAGCTGCCTAAATCTCAAAAACATAATGCTAAATAAAAGCCAGACACGAAGGCCATATGCTGTATGATTGCATTTATATGAAATGTTCAGAACAGGCAAGTCCAGAGAAGGATTAGTGGTTTCTGGGGTGGTGACAGGGGTGGGAGGCAGCGGTGAGAAATGGATGCTAACGTTTCTTTGGGGAATGAGGCAACCTTCTGGGTTGTGATAATGCGTGTCGGGGAAAAACTGGCGAACGCTCTGAGAAGCACTGGCCTGTTGACATCAGAGCAGTAGACGGGCGGTGGGTTGTATCATAATTTAAAATTCAGGCAAAAGTTTCCGAAAAGGTATTTATCAGCTGGTAATCCTAACTCACCACTTAATTGTGGAACATGACATGATTGCAGGCAGGATGCCGGAGGCATGTCTATCTTCCAGGGACTGCCAGTCAAGTGGGACTAAGAGGTGTCACTCAGAGGGGGTGTTATCAGAAGGGAAGCACAGAGAACCTGGGAGCTGAGGAAAGGGTTACTACTCAGCCCGGGGGAAAAGAAGGCTTTTCCAGAAGAGGCCTGTGTGAGGAAGGGCAAACAGCTGCAGAAGGAGCGGACTTTGTCCTGAGGAGAGTGTGGAGGGCCAGAGCAAGAGAAACAACAGGGAGATGGGCAAGAAACTCAGTGGGAGGGGGTGGGATGGCTGGGGAGGATGGCTGGGGGTCATTCTTTTGTGTCACTGTGACCACTGGTAGGTTGGTTTCCAATGCTCCCATGGATGGCTCCACACTATGCACGTGTGGGCAGCACTAACTGAACCTAGTGGGTTATTTAGTGGGAGAAGGACATGCTGAGTGGGGACCAGGATGTAGTTGGAGAATGGAAATGGCGGTAGATATGATCATAGTTCATTATACAAATGTATGAAATTCTCAAGAATAAAGAAAAGGTATTTCCACACAGGAGCAAAGCGAAGCACATGCCCACATATTCTCTGTAGCACGGCTTATATGAGTGGAAGACGGGAAACAAGTCTATGTGTCCATCAGAAGGGAGCCCAGTGAATGCATACAGGTGAATTGTGCAATGGAAGACTATCATCTGCCCTACCACATGAATGAGCAAAGTCTCTACACTGACAGGACGTCCTCCCAGACATAAAGGAAACACTAGGTGCAAATCAATTTAGATAATTTTGTCTTGCTGTGCACCATGAAGGATACAACAATATATGTACTTACAGATATGTGCATAGGTACTGATACACTGAGCTGATAACATATTTTTCATCATCATCATCATTATTATTATCAGTGTTATTGTTATTGTTGTTATGTGTGTGTGTGCATGTATGTGCATGCCTATATGTTCAGGTGGTGCATGTGTGAACCCATGTGCCACAGCATCCATGTTGAAGTCAGAGATCAGCTTTGTACTGTCTGTTCTCTCCTTCCACCTTTATGTGGGTTCCAGGGGTCGAACTCGGGCCACCAGACTTGTGTGGAAAGTACCTCTACTCAACGAGCAATCTTGCTGGTCCTATAGAACATTTTTACGGCTTCCTTACACTGTCATAAATAACCCAACATGAAAACACCAAAAATAGCAAAAATGGTTCTTGATGGGGGAGGAGAAGAGATGGATGAGAACAGGTGTTGGGGGCACAGTTCTGTTTCTGAGTCATCAGCGAACTACCGAATGGTATCCACTGCAAGTCCCAGCCCCCTGGCCTTTGAAAGCTAAGACTTCAAGCTCCCGGGGTCTGTGGATGTAGGTAGCCAGCGACTCTCAGGGTTCTCAAAGCATCTCTAACTGGTTACCTGAGAGCATGGAGAGAAAAGCTCAAAATGGCCATCGGTGACAGAAAGAACACGAGAGACCACCTCAGTAAACTCCCACCTCCTTCCTATGGGTACAGTACTGGGGGCACGGTGAGAGAAACGCTTCCTTCCCTTGCTGCGGGGAAGGCCTAGCAAGGGCAAGGACCCACACCGTCCTACTGTTTTAATGGCTCCCTGTTACAGCCAGATCTGGGCCTTTGGCCCAGGGGCCTTTATGGTCTGCAGTGCAGATACAGTTGACTCATCTCTCACTGCGTCCTTTCTTAGGGTTTCCATTCACGCACACCTGTGATCCCAGGGCTGGGAGGCTGAGGGAGGAGGGCCATGTGTTCAAGGCCATCTTCAACTTCAAAGCAAAACCCTTTCTAGAGGATAACAAATACCCGAGCGCATATTTTTGAGAATTTGGATACCCACTCTATCCATCTCAAGTGTGCCTAGCCAACATGCTTTAGGCCTAGATAAGTGCCTCTTTTTAAATATAAACTACTGGGGTGGGCTCCCTTCATTACTGTACCTCAAATACACAAGATGCCCATAACCTTGTCAGACCCCCACCTGCTCTATTCATCCTTTATCTCCAGCCCCGAGAACTCTCAGTAGACAGCAGATGCTCCTCTAAGCCTGGCTAACTGGGTGAGTAAGAAACAGCAAAAATGGCCTACAGGAGGAATGAATTCCATAAGAGGAAGGCCAGGACAGAGTCCTAAGCAGAGGTGTTTGGTGAGATCTGAGGGGGAGCACTAACGGAGAAGCAGGCGCTAATAAGAATAAAAAAGGGGAGGGAAGGTAAGGATGAGATTAGAGGGCAGGGTGTGTAGGGCAAAGGTGGGAAAGACAGATGTTTGGGAAGCAACATTCCTGTTAAATAGCAGGTAACTGACAGTTTCAACCACACAAGCCCACCCAACACCCACACTAGAGCCTTGCTACTAGCCTGGGTCATAAAAAGCATATGGAAAAAACCATGGAGAATCAACACTAGGGAGCACCCAGCTATGTGCATCCCTGCTACTTCTTACAACTTACTTCCTGGCCAGAGAGACTGGCACAGAAAGATTTCCCAAATGGAAATTCTCACACAGACTAGCCCCACAGCCACATTCCCAGGATCTGTGTCCAGGTTCACGCTCCTTGCTTCTCTCCACAGCCCCAGAGCAACCTCATCACACCACCGCCCTCCTGAAAACACCCGACTGTATCCAGGATGAGTTCAACACTGGGCATGACCTCCAAGGTCTCTAGGACCGAGCCCACCTTCCCCCTGGCATCTTCTCTCCCCTCCATCCTACCTCCAGAACAACCAGCATTACTCACGGGCTGAGCGTGCTAGTTCCACACGTAGCACCACTCTTGATGAAAACACACTGCTCCTCTGCCAAAGTCCTTCCACATCCACTCTAGTTCCTGCCCTTCCTTAATTGGGAATATTTCCTTCCTGTTCTCAAAGCATCCTCTCTGGTGGATGACCGTGCTCTCGTCACTGCTCGGGGCTACACGCAGAATACTAATATGGCGGGGCTCAATATGGATGTGACTGTTTGCTTCTGATCTGCCTCCCTTCCAGGGGCAAAGGTAATGTCTTTGTGGCTATACAACACATCCCTTTCCACTCTGCTTTTGGCACCCAACAGTGATGGCTTTACAAAAACACTGTAGTTTGATGTCAACCTGACACAAGCTAAAGTCCTTTTAGAAGAGGGGACCCCAATTGAGAAAATGCCCTACCAGCCATGGGAAAGCCTTTAGTGTTTCTTTTCTTGACTGATGTTGTGGGAGGGCCCAGATCATTGTGGGGGTGCCACACCCTGGGCTGGTGGTCTTGGGGTGTGTAAGAAAGCAGGCTGCGCAAGTCATGAGGAGCAAGCAGTAAGCAGCACTCCTCCATGGCCTCTGCATCAGCTCCTCCTGCCTTCAGGTTCCTGCTTCCATAGATGATGGACTAGCAGCTACAAGATGAAATAAACCCTTTCCTACCCAAGCTGCTTTTGGTCAAGGTGTTTTTTTTTTTTTGGTTTTTCGAGACAGGGTTTCTCTGTGGTTTTGGAGCCTGTCCTGGAACTAGCTCTGTAGACCAGGCTGGTCTCGAACTCACAGAGATCCGCCTGCCTCTGCCTCCCGAGTGCTGGGATTAACGGCGCGCGCCACCACCGCCCGGCTGGTCAAGGTGTTTTATCACAACAATAGACACCCTCACTGAGACCAATAGCAGTCAGTCAGCATTGCAGAAGGAGGGACCAAACCAACTCACTCCCTTCCCTGAGGCTAGGGATGCGGGACAACTTGCACCTGGCTGTGGAACAGCTGAATGCTAAAGGCGCGAGAAGTGATCCCTCACAATCTGGTAAGCCCAAATTGCCATCCCTTTCAGCTTTCAGGGCCTGGTACAGCGCAGGGGGGTTTGATGAATGGGGGAAGGAAAGGGTGAAAGAAGGAGGGAGGGAAGGGAGACAGAAGTCAGGTGGGTGAAGAGTGCTTAATTCGGACCTCTCCCAGGGAGTGTGATAAGAAGCCAAAACTGTTTCTTTCACATTTGGGTGTGTGTGTGTGTGTGTGCGACAGCAAACTAGGCAGTAGACAAGCTCTACTTTTTATTTCAATGTGATAAAACTAGTACTTCCCAGGAACTCTAGAAATGAATTGTCCCAGACTGCCTAACTTCCAATAGGACCCTTTCTAGGCTCCCAAACTCCAATATTAGTTATTGTGGATGTATAAAAAACTATGCTTAGCAGGGTGGTGGTGGCGCACACCTTTAATTCCAGCGCTTGGGAGGCAGAGGCAGGTGGATCTCAGTGAGTTCAAGGCCAACCTGGTCTACAAAGCAGGTTCCAGGACAGCTAGAAGAAACTCTGTCTCAAAAAAAAAAAAAACTTTATGATTGTACACAGGTTGGAAAATATTCTAGGCTCTTTTTTCGGGACTTGGAATATATTTGCAAATATGTACTGAGATATCTTGGGGAAGAAACCCAACCACAAACATGAAATCCATTTGTAATTAGGAAGGGCATTAGCTTGGTGGTAGAGAATTTGCTAGCATCCACAATTCCCTGCGTTCAACCCCTACCATAGTATCAACCAAGAAGCATATTCAGGTTTACAGGTGAGATGTGAACTGGATCCGGAGGGCAGGTTGTGTATGGAGTTCCTCGCAAGGGTTTAGGACATCATCAGCTCGGATCTGCATCCTGTTTCTTGGCTCTGCTCCAAGTGGATGACACAGCCACAAAGAGAAGTTATACATAGCTGAGCTGTCACCCAGCACTTTCTGATTGTCATAACCTAAGCAGCAGGTACGGGGCTCTTATAAGGAGCGGCATCTACCTCCTTTTTAGGTGCTGTATTTATAGTAATACTTCCAGGACTCCCCATATCTCGATGGCATATATGACTAATCCTATGTCAAGGATGAGGAAAATGAAGCACACAAAAGTTAAATAAGTTACCCACTATGGCAGGGCAGAATGCAAACTCTGACAGTCTAGCCGTAGGTCCTTGATTGACCTTGACCTCTGTAAACTATAGCCTCTAATAGTTTCCTAATGGAGCCAGGTCACAAGGACCTCTTCCTATCTCGTTACTATGAGAACAGAAAAGCAATGTGGTAAATAGCACCATCCAAGAGCACATTCTGTGAGCCAGATACTCTCTAAAACTGTGTTACTGATTTTTCGAATTAATTTATAGTTAAGTATAATGGTAGTTAATTAAGTGGCTACTGTTTTGATAGGCATAAGTGTGAACAACCTGGGGTTAATAAAATTCTGGTATTTCATTTTGTTATTATATTTATTTATCTATTCATTTATTTAGTGTGTGTGTGTGTGTGTGTAAGTCACAGGACAACTTGTAGGAATCATTTTTCTCTAGAGACTGAACTCAAGTTATTAGGCTCAGTAGCAAGGGCCCTTTCCCCACAGAAAGCCATCTCCCTGGTTCCCCAAACTGTAGTACTTCAATGTCAGACGGGATGGCTGATTCTTTTTTTTTTTTCTTTTTTTTTTCTTTTGGTTTTTCGAGACAGGGTTTCTCTGTAGCTTTGGAGCCTGTCCTGGAACTCCCTTTGTAGACCAGGCTGGACTCGAACTCACAGAGATCCACCTGCCTCTGCCTCCCAAGTGCTGGGATTAAAGGCGTGCGCCACCACCACCCGGCTGGGATGGCTGATTCTTACTTGAAAGCAAACATCAGAAGAGCATTAAGCACTGATGAAGTGGGCACGTTGGTGCACATCTGTAATCTAACACTCAGAAGTGGGTTTCAGGCTAGCATGGACCAGAAGGAGATATCATCAAAAAAAAAATCAAAACTACCCTGCCCCTTGCCATCCCCAACAGTGTGTGGAAGAAAGCATGCCACTGTTGGTCAGAGTAGAAAAGGAGAGATGAAGTGGGAAGTAAGGTAAAGCTAGAACACTGGGGGGAAGGGGAATAGTGGGAGCAGGGGGTAGAGAAAAAGGCAGAGAGAGGGGCAGAAAGGCACAGAGCGAGGCACCGACCTATCATGAAATGGGAAAAGTAGTTTTTGAAGTCTAAGGTCCCAGAGTACACTCTCAGAGGGCTGGGGTGACAAAACAGGACCTTGCCGAGCAAAGTGCATAGGGCAGTCAGCCCAGGCAGGGACCAGGCTAGCTACTCTGTGCTCTCCCCTGGTCAACCTGGGAGAACACGTTAGGCGTCAGACTATGATTCCTTTTCAATATGGACGTTCTCCTTCCTTACCTGAGTTCTGCTACGCTGCAATTACATGTCAAACCAAAACTTCAGTGTGACACTGATTCCAGCTCAAATCAAAAAGAGAAGCAGAAGCTTTAATCTAGCGGAGGCACCGCTGTGCTCAAGCTAAATAATGTCACAATCTGTGTGGGCGGAGGAAGGCAGGTTCCTCCTTCAATCCCTTCCTCTTCCTCCCTGGCAGTTTAGGCTCTGCCCTTGTTGTTCAGGTCCATGGTAGGAAGAGGCAGCTGAGCTACAGGGGAGCCAATCTACCCTACCCCCACTCACTCACTTCACCCTCCCCCCCCCACACACACACACAAAGCCAGTGTAGCCCAGAGAAGTAAGGGTCTTGTAGGGACCACACAACAATTACAGGAAGAATTCACGTCCCAGAGTTCATCGCTTCTACTATACACCTACCTCCCGGCTGCCCGCCTCCACAGGGCACTAGCCACACAAATCCATCTCTGAGGAAAACTCTCTAGACTTTTTGCCCAAGCTAAAGACAAAACTGCTATTGAACAAAAAGGAAATCAATCCATCAACCATCAAACATTCTTTGCCAGTTGCCATCTCCATTTCTCACGGCAGTGACAGACTCCATACAGACAAGCTACCCCTTGCCTACTGAGGTCACAAGTTGATCCAGCACCAATACAAGTTGAAAACATACTCTTAAGTCTAGAAGTATGGGGTCTGGAAAGTTCAACTCTGCTCCGAGGTCTGAGGAGTTCGTCTCAGCCGGAAGTTGGGCATTGTGGAGCAGACCTTGGGGTTTCCTGAAGAACTCTAAGGATTGCTGGAGGGGAGGCTCATTTTCCCAAGGACTAGAGATATCCAAGAGGCCCCAGACTGCTCTTAATGTTATCCCTGGTCCCTTTAAACACGAGCCATGCTCTCACTGACTCAACACCCACTTGGTAAAGATTCCGGCACTACACTAGGTACTAACCAGAAATCACTAAGTGCTGATTAACTAAAGAGATCGTCCCTTCATGGAGCAGAGGTCAGCAGGGTTGGGGAGAGAGCCCTAGAAACTCCACTGGTATCTACCGGCTGTCCTGGAGGACACGTCTCTCTCCCTAGCCACAGCTTAGCGCTGGTGGTATGTGTGCCACTCAACAGAATTTCCTGTTTAAAAAAATAATAAAGTTCTTTAAAAAACATCCTAAGAAGAAAAAGAAGAAACACTCCCTGTGACAGAGTCTATCTTTATAATGAATATGTGGAACGGCCTGATTAAGCAAAACTCTGTGACTGGAAAATCCAAGAGTTTGATTAAGAAGTTCCTTCCCACTGATATGGTGGCTTATGCTTGCAATTCCAGTATTGGGAGGCTGAAACAGGAGGACACCCTTGAGTTTAAGGCCAGCCACGCTACTATTGAGACTCTACCTCAAGAACAAACAAACAAGCAACAACAAAACACAGCACGAAGCCAGGCATGAAGAAGAGGCAGGTAGTTCTCTACGAGCTGGACATCAGCTTGTTCTACACAGCAAGCTCCAGGCCAACCAAGGCTACAGAGGGAGATGTTGTCTCTAAATAAATAAATAAATAAATAATAAACAACAACAAAATCTCAGAGCGGGGTGTAGCGCAGTGGCAGAACGCTTGCCTAGCATATACAAAGCCTAGTTTTTATTTTCAGTCCTGGAAACAAAAATCTTAAAGACATCATACAGCAAGTTAGGGCAACAGGTGAGTCCGTAACCCACATGCCACACAAGCATGAGGACCTAAATTTGGATCTTCAGCACCTACATCAGAGCTGGTCATGGGAGCAAGTCTCTGTAACTGTAACAACTGGATCCCAGAGCTCTCCGGCCAATGATGTTAGGCAGATCGTTAAACTGTGGGTTCAGTGAGAGACCATGACTCCAAAACTAAGGTAGAGAATAGTAGAGGAGGACACTCAGGTTAGCTTCCGGCCTTCACACTCATGCACATATGTCCTCACAGCGACACCCCCCACACACACAGTCTGTTACGGATGGAACTTTTGATGCCTGCTACCAAAAACTCCTAGGCTGAAAACCTATTCCCAGTGCGATGGTCTTAGAGGTAGGACTTTGAAGGATAATTAATTACAATTACAAAACCCTCATTATGGGCTTAGTGCCCTTACTAAAGAGATCCCAGAAATCAAGCACCCCTTTCTGTCCTTCCTTCCTTCCCTTCTCTCTGCTATGTAAAGATACAGACTTGCCACTGCATGCCAGGAAACGGATCTTCCCCCAAAACAAGGTCTTAGATTTACTTGGACTTGAAAACAGTGATAAAGAATTGCTGCTTTCTAAAGCCCGAAAACCTACGGGATTTTGATAGCAGCCCCTATGACCTGCTCAAAGTGGTAACAGATGTACGGGTGCCAGATGTGCCTGGCAAGTCTCGCTCTTCTCTCCTAACCCCTGATGCCCACCACCAGGATGCTAGTTCTTAATAAGTGCTCTTCCACCAAGCACAGTGGCTTGAGGTTGAGCCCGAGGGTCTAAGGCTACCCCTGTCACACACATCAAGCTTAAGGCCTGACTCTCATCCATAGTTTTCTTTATTTTTTCCTCATGGTCCACAGGTTTGAATCTAGGGCTTTGCGCATGCTGGGCGAGCATTCCACCAATGAGCTCTATCTCAGCCCATGTCCTACTTTTTAATGCAGGATCTCACTATGCTGCCCAGGTTAGCTTTGATCTCTTAACATTCTGGACTCAGCCTCCTCAGTAGCTGGGTTCACTGGCCTCGACCACCATGGCCAGCTCAGTGCATCAGCTTTAAGGTACCACACTGTGACCTTTTTGAGGGCGGGGCCCTGACCTTCTTCATCTCTGCATTCCCTGAGCTCACACAAGCACCTCACAGGTACTCTGTCATTTAATAGGAATTTGCCAAATGAATGGACCCAGTGCTCATCAGTATCATATGCTACTTTCAGGACTTCACACAGAGACTGGCACTCAAGGACAGAGTCTAGAGTTCAGGGCAGAGATACAGAAGATGCACCAGAGATGGATTGGGTGTGGCTCCAGGTTTGTGAAACATTTACTTTAATTGTCTGGGACATATCTCTCACCCTCTTTGGAGGTGGGGCTTATTTTTCCATTCTGTAAGCAGCAGATAATTTCTTAAGTTGCCCTCTAAGGTCATGAACTCATAAAATAGAAACTCATAAAATAGATGTGCCCTTGAGCTATGACCACAGGATTAACTGGACGATAAGTCAGTGAGCCAGCTACAATCAGAAGCCTCTTATCTCACACAGATGTTGGATAATGGCAGTGGCAGGCAATGCTCTTGTTCATTCCTGTGTTCACACAGGACAGACACACACATTTGGGTTGTTCTTCTTTAGTCTCCTTGAGGGAGATATGAATTTCAGTGATCATTCTAGGCAGAAAGGCTTCCCAGTGGAATGGCTCACAGATGTTACTTCCAGGTAATAAACAGATCCATTCAGACAAAGGAAAACAAAGTCGCCTGTGCCTACACTCTACAGACACCCCATTTGTGGAGGCAACAGAGCTGAGTTCTAAACTGCTGAGTTCTTATTTTGGCTCTAACTTACAGTGCATGGTCATTGGCCAAATCTCTCCTCGAGAAGCCAAGGCTCTGGATGGGTGCAACAACCCCTATAAACCATCCCGGTTGCAGGGTGAGGCCAGTAAAACATTTCACAGATGCAAAACGCTGCCAGTCCCTACAGACAAATGAAAGACATCAAGAAGCAATGTGGCAGCCCTCCTCACAACCCCGGGGGCTCCAACACACTCACCAGAGGGCCCAGAGGCCTTGGAACCCCCAACTCACAATCAGGATTCCATTTCCTCTGTTCAAAGGCAAGAAAAGCCATGTGAACTTACACCATCCAGAAGAACCCCTTGCAAAGCTCTCTAAACCACACAGTTAGCTCACAACATAATCAGCTCTGCCAAAGCTGGGTCTGGTTCTCCTCCACAGCAGGACATCTGAGACAGCGGGGGTAAATCAGGGCAAAGTAACTGAGTACTTGGAGGATCTAAAGGCCTGCCCCTGAAAGAAGGAGACCTGCCTGGGAGCCCTATTTGTAGTTTTGCTGCTTTCTTCCCCACCCCAGCCCCTCCTTTCTTAAACCATTAGGTACCAATGGATACCAGATACACAGCAGTGGATAAGAAGGTTAAGAGATAGGATCAGTAGAGTTTCCCACCAAGGCTAGCTAATAGCACAGTGGCCCATTAGAAAGCCTTTCTGCCGTGTGGGAATCCTAATCCGCTCTTATCAGACCTCTGGCTTCATCCCTTATCAGGAGCTTGGATTGAGAGGTACATCAGCTATACCACAGGATGCTTTCTGGGGCCTCTGCCCACAACGAAGCACAGAAAAAAAAAAGCCATGCCTGCCAGGCCAGAGGGAAGCTTTCACCATAGCAACACATGTTATTCCACAAACAGTCGGGACTGAGTCGCTCTGCTGTGACCAGCCTGGATAGGGGCTCTGAGAAAGAAGCCACTGGGGGTTCACAGGACAGAGACAACAAGAGAAGAGACACCTCTTTAGCTTCTAGGGCGATTTCCTTGTAGTCTTTATTGCTCCAGAGCTGACTCTGGCAGCACCGAGACCTCCTGGAACCCACACCCTGTGTTCTAAGTAGACAAATGTCCGAGAGGAAAAACGTGTTGTGTGTGGCACAGCCACAGCCCAGGGATCCTTTGGGGAAGGGGGAATTAGGGGGCCCAGGGTCAGTCATTTGGACGGGAGAATTTAGGAGAAAGGTATCCATCTCAAAATGCATCATTCCTACAATGACACAGAGCCAGGGCCCTAAATGAGAGGTCTAGGAGCAGAAAGCAGGCCCTGAGAGCCAAAGGTGACCCATGTGACTGTGGAAGAATCGGGGAAGCACCCCTGTGCTGGGGGATCTTTAACATATCAGTTTTCATCTTGTACTTGAAGTCAAAATTTCACCAGCTGACCAATAGCATCCTTCACTTTTGCCCAGGGAAAAATAATAAATATTCCCCTTCATCCCATAGGCAAGGGTTAAACTAGAATCCTGATCAAGAGAAGCTCAAACACCAAGCTTCTGGTCTGTTGCTCAAATCACTGAGTTCCACAGGCAGAAATTCACCCAAGCAAGGCACCCATGAGAACGAGAGAATCCTGGGGGCCTTGAGCATCCCTAGCAGACTGCTATCTCAAGCTCCTGGACTGGAGGCAAAAGTCAGAAATTATAAAAACTGACAAAGTAACATCTCCAAAAGTGCATTAGAAATTAGAAAAAAGAAAGAAAGAAAGAAAGAAAGAAAGAAAGAAAGAAAGAAAGAAAACAGATCTGACATCCACAGGTGTACCTATGTGCCACTAACATGCTTCTATTAACCCAAGAAAAGAATCTTTTCACAATGCATAACGTTTCTTTTGACCTAGCATCAGGAGACAGGACTGCCTGTCTGGTTGCAGGCTGTGACACCCACAGGTACGTCCATGAGTATGAGCTGGTGCCACAGACCCACACCCCGCCCCAGTCCAAACACTTATGACACCTGTAATGGGCTTCCATTATATGTACTGCAGATACTTCTTCCTGACAAGTCTGCCATGGGGTCGGGAACAGGGAAGAAAGCAGTTCCTGGAAGAAAGGAACCACCTCCCACACCTGCCTCAGAAATAAGTTTAAAAGCCCAACCTAGCTACCATTCCCATCCTCATCACGGCAGATACAAACACCAAACACGAAACTGACAAATGACCCTCAGAACCTCAGAAACATTTCCCCCCCGCAGCTGCAGAAACCGAAGAAGAAACTAGTTTCTGTCTTGAGATGACGGTTTCAAGGTGGTACAGAAATTGCTTCCTCTGCTCGGGGCGCCCCTACTCCTCATTCTCCGGTCGCCAATGAAAGAGTTGTCCTCTTTCCCTGCTTGTTTCGGGTTAGAAACGTGGCACCGGGCACTGGAAGCGAAGGACAGGGGAGGGGTGGCTCCTTTCAAATCTGACTTATCCACACTGGCCACCCACACCCTGAAGAACCACACTCCACCTAAGAAAGTCCGAACTGTGGAGAAAAAAACGGCCTCTAGCACCCGAAGCAGAGTTAAGAAAGAGAAAGCTGGAAAGGAAGGGGGGGGGGGGGATAAAGTTCCACATTCCTGACATTTTTTAGCCAAGTGCAGCGGCTGCACAGAACAGCTCTACTCCAAACAGACATGAGATGGGACAAAACCTGGATTGGGGAAGAAGCTGCCCCTGCTTCGGAAAGAAGACAACCCAAAACTAAACTAAAAATGCGGCGGACTGTGGCTTGGAGGAACAGGGGCCAGACAGTCTTTCATGTGCTCCCAAAAGGAAGTGATCCCAAGGGAAGGAATTTGGCGTCAACATCTCCCTAAAGACAGAAACTGAAGCCCTGGGGACCCTGAGAGGGAAATCAAAACCCAGGACGGCTGCAGAGGTGAACAGCAAGGGAAGGTGGATGTGGATATGAAGTCTGCGGCTTGCCAGAGTGTGGGGAGGGGGTCTAGGAAACAGCAGAGACTAGGCAGGGGACTTTGGGGAGGGGGTGATGACGAAAGTCACATTCTACTTGAAGAGTTAAAATACAGCTTTCCTGCTTCAGCTTCCCAAATCAAGGAACCCTAGCCTGGCCCAAAATTCAAATCCAGGGGTCTGATGGCTTTTATCCCTGCTCCCCTACAGCTCCCTCTGTCTTCACTTCTAGAGAAACCTTCCTACTAGATGCCTACACACACACACACACACACACACACACACACACACACACACACACACAATCTCTTTACAGTCAGGGGTGAGAATGGATGGTGACGACCTACTACACACTCGGCACAGATCAGGAACCTTCGAAGAGGAGGTTCAGGGGAGAGCCCCCTTCCTCCTAAACCAGCTCAGATTGGTGCTAAGTCCTCAAAGCGTCTTCTGAAAGAAACATCTGTCCTGTGAGTCCCAAAGGGCTAAAGTACCACAGAAAAAGATGGGGCAGTGGAAAGACTGACATCTCCACCAAGTCTGGTCTACGACCCTAAGGCCACTTGAAGGAAAATGGCTTTCTTTTTTTCTGATTTTGGTCCTTTCTCTTCCATCAGGTACTAGCAATGACAATTCCTGACGTGGCAGATTCCACAGACCTAAGGCAAAGGACTTCCCGCAAGGCTAAAGATAGCGAACAAAGGAGGCAGGAGTGCAAACACTAGGTGTCTCTTTTTGCACAACACGAAGGCAGGAAAACCCAAAAATCTTAACAAACACTACAGATAGTAGAGCCACAGACTAAGCAAGAGGCTGTGGCCAGCTGCGGAGCACATGGCTACGAGGTTTATGATTGACACATGTGTCATTCCAACCCTACTCTTTAAGAACTGGAGCAAGGCCCTGCGAAGTCTCTTAGAATGGAGGACAACAAAATAGACAGAAAGCAAACGCTAAGCAGAGCAGGTCCTCTGCTTTCTCAATAAGCCACTATGTTAAATAATAAGAAGGGTCCAGGAGCAAGAAACAGATTCTCTCACTGATACGGAGGAATGGCTTTTGTTGGTGATACAACCTCGGCCTAAAGCTTTACACCGCTGTAAGGAAGACCGGTTTTAATGGCTTCTTCAATGATGGGGAAACAGAGGCTGCAATCAGTCTTCAATGGAACAGTCTTCTCCAGAAGCTCAAGGGGAACATGAGGGGAGGGGAGGAGAGGAAAGGAGAGGGGAGAGAAAGGGAAAAGAGGAGAGGGAAGGAGAGAGGAGGGAAGGGGGGAGAGTGAATTGATAGCATTACTGATAGAGTGTGGACCCCCGTCACAGCTTCTCTCCTGCAAACCCTACAGCCTGGCCAAGGGCATGCATCCAGCCAAGACCTGGCCACCAGAAGAGGCCCCCAACTACTAGAGGGCAGCAGGTTCATCAGCCAAATAGGACCTGTGTCAGTAACAGAAGGGAGACGAGGGTAGCTGTAGGGATGGCCAGGCAACTTTTAAATGGTACGGCTTCTTAATATCCTTCAGAATGCAGATCAGCAACCTTACCCCAAAGGGAGGACGGGAGCTTCGGGACCAGGAGGCTACAGTGAGAGTGAGGGAGTGTATCACATCACACACACACACACACACACACATACACACCACACACACCACAGCAAACCCATACTCTGTGTCCTCCAGTCCTTCCCACTTTCCAGTATCATCGTTTTTCCCACTCTGTAGTAGGGATCACCAGCCCCTTGGATTCTGACCCCTTGGTTTACACAGACAGTTCTGAGGCCTACACCAGCACACTGCTGATGTAGATTTAGAGTTCCGTCCTCTGCTCCCACCCCATTCGCCTGCAGCTACAAGAGAATCACCTTTCACCTAAAAGCAGAGGGTATCCCCGCCCCTCTCCTCGAACCTGAAGAGGGGGGATGAGGTTCTGGGTCTAATTCATACATCCATCCACAGGGAGAGACCAACAGACCAAAGTGCCAAAGGATATCTTAAAACTAACGCTTTAGGTCATAATTAAAGAGAAGTAGGTTGTAGAAGGCCCCCACTGGAATGGAGCCAGGGCCACATGTGAACACCTGGAGCAAGCTCCAGAGGTTAGGATGAAGAATGCCCAGAAAGCCACAGAAAAGGTGAAGGGTTAGGGTCCCTCCTACTGAAGAACCTAGAAGATCTGGCGGCCCCCACTTGGGAGGAGGGGGGAATTGTGCAATTACTGTGAGTCTGGGAGTCTCCCAGCTTGGCACCAGGACGCCAGAAAGGAAACCCCAGTCCTGGGGCCAAGAAGGCAGCGCTGCGATTGGTTCAAGGCCAGGCGTGGGTTTCAGAGATGCA
Source organism: Neodon shergylaensis (assembly GCA_025134845.1). NCBI lineage: Eukaryota > Metazoa > Chordata > Mammalia > Rodentia > Cricetidae > Neodon > Neodon shergylaensis. The sequence goes on from JABTXL010001191.1 coordinate 9,030,219, forward strand.
GAGAGACAGTTGCAGGGTACCATGGGTGCCCAAGGGGGTGAAAGAGCATGGCATGGCCCGAACAGCCAGGAGCTAGGGGTGCTTGTCCATCATGTCCTAGATCCAGGCCAGGGTGGATACAGTGCACAAAGCCAGAGGTGCAGATAACGTGCGGGACAGCCAGGCAAGCTCCAGGCCAGATGAGGCCAGGGAATCCCTGTCTTCACCGCGGTGTCCTGGAGATGGGACCGCCTGCCCCTGCAGTATCCCTCCCCGCTCTACTCACCTCGAACATAAGCCCGATGAGGACGCAGAGCACCAAGCAGAAGCCGATGTCTGCATGGTTGTGGATGACGAACTCCTGGCTGAAGAGCGGGTAACTTTTCGTCCTCCGACGGAAAGCCATGGCAGCGGGCGTGCACTGCTTGCGGGGGCCAGCACCCTCGCTCAGCAGCCGCAGCGAAAACTTCTCCTCCGGCCCGGCCCGGTCCGCCCGCCAGCCCCGCTGCCCAGCGCGGAACAACTTCGGGCCCCGCCCCCTTCCTCCGACCGCCCCGCCCCCGGCCTGCCGCCCGGAACCGCCCCTGGCCACAGCCCGCTCCCCGCCGCGGCCGCACAGGCGCGGACCTCTGGCCACGCCCCCTTCCTCCGACCGCCCCGCCCCCGGGCCGCAAAGGCGCGCGCTCCAACCACGCCCACGTCCTCCGTCCGTCCCGCCCCCAAACCCCAGCAGCGAGCGCCGCCGACCACGCCCCCTGAGCGAGCCAGGAGCACTTAACCCTCGGGCCGTGCCCAGGTTGCGGTTTCGGCCGGGGTACACAGGGGTGACCCTCGCTGAGACGCGGGAATAGGAGCCCTGTCCTCCGGCTCCGAGAGGAGGCGGTGCCCGCGCAGCCGGACAGGAAGTGGGCCTGGATCCCACTCCTCGCTCCCAGCTTCTTCCTCCGCAGGAAGGGCCCGGAGCGGGAAGCTTTGTGCTGGCCTGCTTGCTGGCCTCAGCCCCGCACTGGATCTTAAACTACTCCAGTGTTTGAGGGCTTGCACAAGGCTAAGTTCAACCGCTCAGAACCTCCCTGCAGCGCCCCAAAGGCCCTGCCCTTGTAGGGCCTACTTTGCAATGGGGTGCAGGTAGCCAAGGTTTGACACCCCACCCCATTTAAAAGACCAGGTGTTACCTTGAATTAGTTTTCCAAGTCTCACCCAAAATCTACTAGTCAGTATTAATTGATCAGAAGTGGAAGAATAAACACTGAAGAAACAAAAAAAAACTTTCTCATCCAAAGTTTCCATTTAATCATTAAGTTTTTAAAATACTTCCGGAAGGACAAAAGGTCTTTTAAAATAAATTATACTGGCAAATATTGGATTTGATCCTGCCAGTAATGAAGGAGCAACTAATCACTTCTAAATGTACAGAAATGCAAAATGAACAAAGAACTGTTTAATTTCTTTTTTAAAATTAGTTCCACAGTTATTTCGCTTCTGAGTAAATATGAGTTGGCAAAAAAAAAAAATGGCAGAGTCTGAGCGCAACTGGAACTGAATGGAGTTCCTAGAGAAATTTACCTTCTATATTCTATATTGCGCACTATTTAGTATACAGCCCTGGGCCTTCAAACTCCCAGGGAAACAGAAAAAGCATATTAATGCCTATATTGAACTAACATTTGTTTAATGCCAAGACTGGTGTGTGTGTGTGTCTGTCTGTCTGTATTTGGTTTGTGATGTATAGGGGGTGCACATGCACGAGCTCACACGTTAGAACATTTTCATGCAGATATTCACCTTCCTTGTTGTTCCAAGGTCTCTCTTCTTGTTGGTTTTGTGACAATGTAGCCCAGGCTAGCTACTCCCCTTGCTTCTGAACACTTTTCTGTCTCCGCCTCCCTTCCCCCGGTAGAAATGTTCCTGCTATGTGGCCAACTCTTACACTGGTTCTGGGGATTCAAACTTAGGCTCTCATGCTTGCATAGCTGTGCAATCATTTCACTCACTGAGCCGGCCCCCCAACCAAGACTCTTCTAAAACTGGTCCCCAGCCTTTCGAAGAACAAAAGGATTAAGAACTCTGGAGCAGCTTGACTTTCTATGTAGACATGTTCTAATGGTCAAATTGCAACCCAGCCAATCAGTCTGAGTTCTGGGAAAGTGAGTTCTTAAATGAAAACTGGAATCCTAGTATTTGAAATGATGCTACCTAACTGTCCCCCCACATCCCACAATGATTTGTAGGAATTCCCTTCAAATGTGTAATAGTGTCAATCTAATCTCAATACTTAAGATCAAAAACCCCGGGAAAACAGACAGTAGAGCTTCCCCATTTATAAATAAGACACCTGAATAAAAGAGATGGCTTAGATGATACTCTTGTTGCTGATAGCCAGTCCTTCTTCCCTTTGAAATACAGTTGAACAGTCAGACATCAGATTCTGAGATTAGGTTTGATAGTGAGTGCATTGCATTGACACCAATAGAGGAAGTGCTGAAAGTTGCCTTCAACCATCTTGGCTGTCTCTAAACTGCCCAAGCTATCTTAATACAAATGATGAGTTAAATATTCCCCAAATATTTTTTTAATTTTTGTTTTTTTTGTGACAGGTTTTGCTAAGCAACAGTTCTGGCTGTCCTGGAACTTCCTTTGTAAACCAGACTGTCCTCGAACCTACAGAGATCTGCCTGCCTCTGCCTCTTAAATGCTGCTATTAAAGGCATGTGCCACCACTGCCCAGCTCCCTGTACTTTCAACACACACTCAATATTGAGAAGTGATGGCATCCCACATTTTGCAAAAAAACTTTGCAAGCCTATTCCCAACTCTTCTTATTCACTCAGAGTCCTGTAAATTCTTATGGCAGAATTTGTCTCACCAATCCTCATCTCTAACTTCATTATTATCCTGTTTATTACCCATTTTGTCTAGAATGTCCATGGGCATCTACCACATGGCAAACACCTTAGTTACGAGAACAAAGACATATGACAATCTAGGTATGGTGGTTTTATATGTCTTTGTGGGTTAAATGTCCCTTGACCATAGGCTAGACTTCACAGACAAAAGTTCCTATCCTGCCCAGTACCCCAGCCATTCAGTGCCAAGTAAACACAGAGGCTTACATTAATTATAAACTGTTTGGCCTATTTCTCAGGCTTATTACTAACTAGCCCTTATGACTTAAATTCACCCATAATTCTTGTCTATGCTTAGCCATGTGGCTTGGTACCTTTGCAGTGAGGCATTCTCATCTTGCTTCCTCTGCGTCTGGCTGGTGACTGCCTCTCTGCATTTCCTCTTCCCAGAATTCTCCTAGTCTGGTTTCCTGCCTATACTTCCTATACTTGCCAATCAGCATTTTATTACATCAATATGAGTGACAAATCTTTACAGAGTACAAGAGCATTATCCCACAGCAAGACTTACTGGGGTTACTTCTAGCAGAAAATGGAATGTGACTTTTTTTCTTTTCCCTCTAATACTAGGTTCTAAAAGGTCTTTTGAGTTTCTCCTTCAGCTTGGATCAGCCTCTCTGGGAGAAACCAGCTGCCATATTTCGTGTATACTCAAAGACATGTAGCAAGAGTTCACCTGGCAACATCTGAGATCTGTTACCAGAAACCAGTGCTGGCATCGTACATGCGAAGGAGCCATTTTGAAAGCAGATTGTTCAACCCTATGAGTCCCTGTAGCTACCCTCTTGACCACAGTCTGTAAATCACCCTGAGCTAGAACTGGCCAGCTGTAAGCCACGCCTACATTCCTGCCCCACTGCGATGATAAGATAATAAGAATTTGATATCTAAAGGCATTAAATCTCGTCATTTGTTTTGTAGCAACAGGTAACTAATACACATTGCTGGAGCTTCCAGTACTTCTTAGAAAATAAAGACACCATTACAATTGAATGGGATGGTAGTGGCCATCTAATAATTTGTAATAAGTACACTATGAGTATAAAGACTCATTTTTATTATGGTATAAAAAAAGAGGACATTTGGGCTGGGTCTTTATCTGCACACATTTTACTGACAGGGAATGCAGGCCATGTGCGGAGGTGCACATCTGTTTCTCAGCCATCTGGAGTCTGACATAGGAGGACTAAGAGTTCAAGACCAGCCTGAGCTACTTAGATAGGCTTTCTCTCAAAACAAAATGGGAGAGGGAAAAAGGCAGGAAGAGGGAGAGAGAGAAAGAGAGAGAGAGAGAGAGAGAGAGAGAGAGAGAGAGAGAGAGAGAATGCAGAAATAGGGAAATAAATTTGGAGAGAGATGGAATTGGATTGAGGATTGTGACTTTATTCTGCAACAAATCTTAAAACATGCTTGCATCCCAATACTGAAGAGGCTAAGGCAGGAAGATTACTATGAGTTTCAGACCAGCCTGAGCTACTCAGTTTGTTCTAGCCTAGACAGCATTACTGATTGGGAACCTGCTTCAAAACAAATAAATCGTTTTAAAAAGAAGAAAAACTCTGATATAGAAGAGGGACGTCAGTGTGGGCAGACACACAGGTACCTCTGGAAGTGAGGGAATAATAGCCCCTTATATTTACACTGCACTCTGCAGATGCCCTGTGAGGAAGATCGACAGTGGTTGCCAACCTCTTCCTCTGGCTGTGCCAAGACACAAGGATGCCCAGGGGCCACGTAATTAGCAGGTGGCGAACCTGGACTAGACGCTTGAGTCCGTCTCTCAGGGCCTAGGTCCAGGTGATGGTCCACACTGCTGCTTGGGAAGCCTTCTAGGGATCTCACTGTACGCACCCAGTGCTGGCTGTCCACAGTTAGACTACATTGAAGGCTATCTCATCACCCCCTCTGAAGCTCTGGGAAGAGCACAGAAGAGGGGTTAGAAAGAACGTAAGACCGAGTTTGGGGCTGATGTCTTCTGGGTATGACAAAGCAGGCGCAACCCTGAATTCACCACAGCTGCATTTATCTGCACAGGCCCTGCACAAGACTGGACACATTAACATTTTACTACGGATGGGGGAGGGAGCCATGACATCTCACTCCTCCCATTGGCAAGAAATGGTAGTAAAAGGAGGGGGTATCTTCTTCAGTCGTGTACCCATGGGTAAGTTGCCCTAGCTCCCCAGCTGAACATATCCCCCACCCCCGCCAAGTAGGATCCTAAACAAGCCTTTCCTCCTTTGAACTCATTCTTGAAGTAGAGAAAGAGATGAGAGGGCAAGAACGTCAACCTAGATGGCTGTCACGTTGATAGAGAGCAAAGTTCAAGAATCTGTGGGGTGTTGAATTCGTGATCGAAGGAAAGACGATTCTGCTGTGGACTCTATAAAAGCTGACCACTGACCACTGCTTCTAGCCTTGTCTACTTGGAGCACATCACGCCTTTCCCCCCCTTTTCATGACAGGGTCCTGTTTACCCAGGAACTCACTCTGTAGACCAGGCTGGCATTGAACTCACAGAGATCCAGCTGCTTCTGTCTCCAGATTGCTGGGATTACAGACATGCTCCACACCTGCCTCATAGCGTGCTTTTTTGTTGATGAAGGCTTTCCATGCATCGTCAGTAACCACAGGTTCCCCCAGAAGAGGAAAGTGTATTTCCTCACATAAAGTCAGGAGGTAGTTCGTTCCCAGGAATAAAGAAAGCATCTAAGGTTAGGGTTTCCCTGTTTTTCCAACTGGGAACATGATATTTGCTTCTGTCTCAGGTTTGTCCATCATGGTCACAAAGCGGCTGCCACAGCTCCAGGCATTCTGTCCTTCAACCAAGGATAACTCAGACCATAAGGCTCAAAATTCAGACAAGAAGAAAGAGAGTAATTTGAGGAGTGACGGGAACTCAACCAGAAACCCACTCATAACCTATTGGCGAGAATCACTTTCCAAATACACTCCTAAAGCAAGCACTGGCAGACTGGATTAGACTAACATCTCCAAGAACACATCCTCAGGAAGGCTGAGATGTCCAGAGGTGAAGAAACTCCGCAGCCTGCAGGTCCCCAAAGTAACACAACTTAGGGGAATTCATGGTATAACAAAAATCAGAGCATGGTGGGAGTGGTTACCTCCCAGGACAAGTAATAAGGGTTTGTGGGTAGGTAGGTAGAGGATTTTTAAACAGCAATAAGCCTGTAAACGCAATGTAATTCTTGAACTAACTCACAACAGAAGAGAGATTATATTGGAAACACTGGAGAAATCCACATAAAGTCTGCCTTTGGTTAACCATATTGTGCCAGTGTTAGTATTTGTTTTAGTTAATATACAATGGCTGTGTAAATCTAAAGAAAGATATATGAGAACTCTCCATTCTAGATTTCCAACTTTTCTGCCAACCTAAAATTGTTCAAACTACAATTTTTTTTACATTAAAGTGGACTGAAAACTGGTCTGCTTTTGTTATTGCATGGACTGACTGCCCATCATAAGCAACGTTAGGGATAACTTAGTTCCTTTCCTTTCCTCAAATACTTTTATCTAAATTCTCAATAAGTGTTAGAGGAACTGTTGTGGGGGATTTGTTTCATTTTAAGTGTGATCCTTTGGCTTGGTTTGGTTTTGGAGACAGAGTTCCACCATGTGGCCTAGGCTGGCCAGCGTTTCCTGGAATTACATGTATTCAACACCACACCTGGCCTTCATCGGTATTTAACCTTTAATTTAGTACATATTGTTACTTATCCTTGAATAAGCACCGTATTCTGTACCCAATTTAGCCCTATGTCGTGTGTCACGTAGTCACTGGTGTGCACAGCCTCAAATGCCCACGGTCATCTTACCTAACTGGAATCATCTGCACTGTAAACTCTATGGTACTGCATGTTCTTGCATTTCAGTTACAAGATGAAAACACAGAAGTTACACTATTTCTATCCATCCTCCACAACTCAATCTTTCATTTGTAGTCAAATTTCTAATTCTAGGAGTTGTTTCCTGGGGTAATTATTTCTGTAATTCTTTTATTTGTCACGTCGTAGAGAGATGCAAGGTGTCCCTCGTGGTCTGCCCCAGGTATCAAATAGACTCACGTATAAGAGTGAGGAGATTAAGACCCCATTGCATTAGCAGCTACCTTAAATGTCATGTATCCACTCTCTCACTTTAGAGACAGGAAAAGGAGGATCCAGAAATTTGCTGTTACTAATACGGATCTGGAGAGGTGGCTGAGTGCAGGGCCCCCTGCATGCTGGCATGTTGCTCCCAGCACTGACTTCCTCTTAGTGGACAGGCAGCCGCTCAGACACATGAACTTCCTTGTCTAGCACAGCCTAGTGAGTCAGTACCAGCCTAAGGCATGGGAAGCAGTTCCCAGGGCACTAGCCACTGCCCCTCATTTCCTCTTTCCAGAAGAATTCCAGGTGACGAATGACTGCATGGCCTGACCCTCAGGTGGGAAGAGGGCTATTGTGAGCCTAAATCTGCCCAATAAACTACTTAACCTTAGTTTTCCTATGTATGGGGAGAAAGTAGGAAAAGGTCAGAGTTACGCTGCAATGGAGTGCTGCAATGGAGTGGGCTGTCACACTGAGGAGAAACTGCAGTAGAAGAGACCCCCTGACCAAACGTGGTTGCTATGCCACGCTTCTTGGAGCAACTCTCTTTAGACTGCAGGGAAACTTAGATGCCATCTTAATTAAAGTTAAACTTCTCCTCCACATTTATCCCAACATCTCTGCTCTCATCTCTGCCCAGTTGTGAATTATAAGGCATGGGCACTGTGTGAAAAAAAAAAAAAAAACAGGCTCTGTTTTGCACTAATGATACCCCAAGACTCATTGGATTAGTAACTGACCTTTTGCCCCACTCTGGGATAAGCAAATAGATGAATAAAAGAATTCATCGATGTATGGGAAGATGGATAGAAAGACAGAGAGATAGATATAGGTAGGTAGGTAGGTAGGTAGGTAGGTAGGTAGGTAGGTAGATAGATAGATAGAGGTAAGTATGTACATAGATAGATAGATAGATAGATAGATAGATAGATAGATGTAGGTAGGTACATAGATAGATAAATAGATGATAGATAGATAGATAGATAGATAGATAGATAGATATGCAGATAGGCAGATAGGTATAGGTAGATAGGTAGGTAGGTAGGTAGATAGATAGATAGATAGATAGA
>JABTXL010001191.1:9046280-9060022 GCA_025134845.1 Neodon shergylaensis
CCTTCCTTCCTTCCTTCCTTCCTTCCTTCCTTCCTTCCTTCCTTCCTCCTCCTTTTCATCCTCCTCCCTCCCTCCCTCCTTCTTTCCTCCCTTCCTCCCTTCCTCCCTCCCTTCTGTTTTCCTTTCCCCTCCATCCCTCCCTCCAATCCTCCCTCCTTTCTTCTTCCCTCCTGTTTCCCTCCCCCCCCTCCTTCCTTTCTAACAGCTGAGAAGTAAGTTACTTGGTCATATTTTGGGGCCATCGGCGCAGTAGTGTCCACATCTAAAAAGACAGGTAGGCATCTCCATTTCCTTATTAAGAAGTATATTTTACAGCTTGAGCTTTTTTCTTGAAACTGGCAACATGGGTTCTTAGGAGTTAGGTTCCAGGTGTCTGCATGAGTAGCTAGGTCATGGACGCCGCCTAGTCACGGCCTGGTTGTTGAGTGTGGAAATTTACCTTTTGCTTTTGAGCTTTTGTGTACAATGGGAAGAAGCCACCATCCCTCACTTGCAAGTGACTGAAACCAAGAGCTTGCTGTTCTGGTGACGAGGCCAGTACACGTCAGCGCGAGGCAGTGTGGGACAGCTAAGACAAGTCTCCCTGACCTCTCCTCTGCCCTCTCACCATCTTCTTTAGCATTTTTCAGGAAATTGTGACCAACCCAGGACTTGACAGACTTGTTTTCCTTCATGTGTTATAAGAAGCTCCAGGCGAGGATATTTGTTATCTCATCTTGGCAGCAGTGTGCTTGTCCAAGGAGACGGAAGTCCTGGGTCACACGTCCCAGTGCTTTAGAGTAAGTAGTCCCCTCCTGACTGATTACAAGTTACTAGAACGAGGAGGGCACTGATTTGGGAAGATGTGTGAGATGGCAAACGGCATAAAGTGTTGCCACCATACAGACACCACACAGTGAGTACCCGCCAAGCAAACACAGGGGATGGGATGGGTCAGGGTTTGTTGCTGCAGGGGAACCTTCCGCTCCTTCAGCCAATAGCTGCTGAAGTACCAGCCCACTGGGGAGTGGTCTATTTATCTTCAAAAAAGAGTGGCAAGGCTTGGCCCTCCCTCTTGGTTCAGGTGCTTGGTTCTGGCTCTGGCTCCTGCTCTAGCGACTAGGCTCCTTTCCTGACGGTTGGTGTTTTGTGAGTTTTACCCCCCAAAATAAATACCCCTTTAAATCCTAACTGGTGTGGGATTGTTTCGTGTATTAGTTTGTATTACAGCTGATTATTTTATTTTACTTATTTGTTTCTGTGAGTGTCATTGTGAACGTATGCACATGTGTGTGTGTGGGGGGGGTACCCATGCCTGTGGGCCCAGGAGTTAGGAAGAGAGGGTGGGACCCCTAGGATCCGGAGCCTGGCTTGAGGTGTGGATGCTGGGATCCAAACTCTGGTCCTGATGCTTATGTAGTTATCGCTACAGCTGCTTAAAATTACTAAAAATTTTAAATCTTATTTATTACTTATTTGCTCATTATTTATTACTTACTTATCTGTGTATTTTGTGTGCATGTGTATGAGTGTGTGTGTGTGTGTGTGTGTGCATGCCACAGCACATGTGAGAAGGTTAAAGGACAACTATTAGATGTCGATCTATCTTTCCACTATACGGGTCTAGGAGATCACCGGTCACCAGCACCAGTGTCAAGTGTCTTTACCCACAGAACCATTTCATCCACCGTAGCTGTTTTAAAACTCACTTACCCTATCGTAATTCTATGTAATTCAATTTTTTAGCAATTATGTTTAACAATCTGTTTGCCAAATTCCTGAAAACGTAACCAGATTGGCAGTCTGGTCTGAGCCAGCCTCAGCACACACTAGTAGAGTCTAATAGGATGTTGTGCTTTGTAACAGGCCAGGGATGAATGGGCAGCTGGTAATATAAAGAGTGTGGTTGTCTTCTCAAGAACTTTCCCATAGCTGGCAACCAAGGTTTGTGCTGTTTCTGCTGTCTGAGGATCCCGGGGCTGTCTCCTTTATACTCTACGAAAGCCCGACCAAATGCGATGCACTTGAGTGCGGAGAAGGAACAAAAGCTCCAGTTCTGGGCTGGGAATCCTGACCTCTGCCTAGGGTCAGGGTGGGGCTCTCTGAGCGCTGTCAGCGCGGAACTGAGCTCAGCTGCAATTGGACTTGAGCAAGCATCTCTGCGAGAATTGTCTCCTCTCCTACCAGATCCCAGGCACACCCACAAGATAACTGGAGCACCAGAATGTTATTCTCTTACATTCCAGAAAGGACAGCCTCCCAGGAACTGGGATCCTAGAAAGAAGCCAGCAGTAAATTGCAGAAACCGAAAAGCACAAAGCCCTGCATTTTAGCTATCTTAACCTTTGGTTATGGATGCTGTGCTGGCCCCCTCCAGGGAAACTGGAGGGGGCCAGCACAGCTTAGGGAGCAGGAAGGACAGCTGGAGAATCAGCTGTGCGGCATTATAGTCTATTCCACTGTTGGTGTAGAGACTGTACCATATATGGACTGAGGCTCAGGACTAGCAGTCATGCCCGATTTGCCCCAGGGATCCTCTTAAAGTTGCATTTTGGGATTAGGTCATTGTTCCCAGGAAAAGGGAGACCCCAGAAAAGTTGGTGAGTATGAAGAAATTGAGATGATTTATAGTCTGGCAAAGATAAGGAGGAGGGCACAGCCTCAGTGCAGTCTAGCTGCGCTTGCCGATGAAGGGCTGAGCCTGAGAAAGTCGTGGGAGTGATTCTTTGTAGAGGTTTCAAAGGGGAGCCGCAGACCCCTTCTGTGGACTCCCTCCAGCCACTGATGGCCAGAGGCAGACTCGGGTCAGAGTTAGCAGGGCTGACTGGACTAACTCCGAAGTGTTGAATACAACAGTCAGCCTCTCTGGCTTTGGTGAACAACTCTGATGCTGCTGAAGACACGGGGGGCCCTATTGCCAACCGGGGATGGTCCAGGCTCTGAATTATTCTGTGGGCAAGGCAGGTTCGTTCCCATGGAGCACAGCTTTTTATCTGCCAGTCCGTCCTATCTGTTCAGGCGGAGCCAGCCTAGTGTGATACAGCTAGGACCTAGGAATCTAAGGAAAGAAATGGGATTGGGGGGGGGGTGCGTGATGGGGTAGTGATTTCGGAAAATGACTCTTAACAGATCCATTACATTATAAATGAAACAACTCTCTCTTTCTTCCTCTCTCTGTAATTTAGTTATCTCCCCCCACTCCCCCACCCCTAACTTTCTCTTTCTCCCTGCACTTCTTAATTGCATCCCACAGTCTGGAAGTAGAGCGCGCTTTACTCCACTGTGAGAATGAATGGCTCGCTATGCAAAACACAGGCAAATCTCTCAAACACAATGCGGAGCAAAGAATCCAGACACAAAAGAGTACTGTGAAATCCCATTTATGTCAAGCTCACAACCAGGCAAAACCAATCTGCGATGTTAGAAGTCAGGATAGTGGCTCCTTTGTTGGCCAGTGGTCGGAGGATTCCAGGGGTGCTGCTAAGGTCCTCATTCTTTGTCCGGGCACTGTTGCTGTTGCAGTGGACATGCTGGCTATCCCCTGATGACCTGTGCCATTGCTGCAGGCGCTACGTTTCAATCCTCTGTTCATACGAAGGAAGGCAGGCAGGAAAGACGGAAGGCAACCAGAACGTAATCTTGTGAAACTGGGGCTTGCAGGAAAAGTGAACGCCTGTGTACCAACCCAAAATAGAGTCTCAAATCTGGTGAGGCATACTTGAAGATTTCTGAAGCTCATTGGTCAGCCAGTCTAGTCTAATTGGTGGGCACCATTGTAATGAGAGATCCTGTCTCCAGGAATAATGTAGAGAACAACAGTGCATTCCTATGCATATGTGTGTCTATCCACATGAACATGTACATACACCACACATGCTATATATTCATATACATAAATACACACACACACACACACACACACACACATATATATATATATATATACATACATACACACACAGAGCTGCTACACTGGGCAACCATAATAAATCATGACAAACTGGTTGGTTTGGACAGTAGAAATGTTTGTCTCACAGTTGTGGGCACTAGTAGTCTCAGATGAAGGTATGTCTACAGGACTCTCCCTGGCTCAGTGAGACTGAGAAACATCTTTCCCATGACTGTCTCCTCTTGTCTGTAGCCTGAGGTGCTCCTGGCTTTGTAGTCTATCATGCCAGCACCGAGCTCTGCTTGAGTCTCCACGCAGACTTCTCTTAGAACATGTCTGTGTCCAAACTTGTCCCTTTCAAAAGGACAGCAGTAGTATCTGTGAGAGTAGTATCAACTTCTGTGTCTCAGTTTCCTCGCATGTGAAATGGGGATGTAGTAAGGAGTAAAAGCTAACACAAGAGGAACTTCCAACAGTGCCTGGAAGAGGAGGTCAGACCCTCTGGTACTGGCGCTATCGATGGTTCCATTTTAACTTGATGACCTTTGCAAAGGTTCCACTTCCTGAAAAGATCACATTCTGCGCTGCTGGGGCTTAAGAAGCTATCACATTGTTCCTTTAGCCACAGAATTCAGGACTATTAGCCGCTGAGACAAACACTCAGGGCCATTCAGAACAGTCCCCCAACTCCATGCCTTGTTTGGTTAAGAATCCAGCTGAAGACCAAACACCAAGAGATCAGGTACATAGTCACAACCTGTCATGGGTACACAGTGTCCCCTGCTCCCCAGGCACAATTGATGTCCTTACATTACTGGAGGCTTCAAGGAATAAGAAAGCAGGCTCTGGGCCAGACTGCCTGGCTCGGAACTGCCACTTCCGTCTGTCACCAGCTGCTTGACCCTCAACTTCTGTGTCTCAGTTTCCTCACGTGTAAAATGGGGATGTGGTAAGGAGTAAAAGCTAACACAAGAGGAACTTCCAACAGTGCCTGGAAGACGAGGTCAGACCCTCTGGTACTGGCGCTATAGATGGTTGATAATCACCATGTGTGTGCTGAGAACCAATCTGGGGTCCTCTGGAAGACCAGACTGTGCTTTTAACTGTTGAGTCGTCTATCCTGCCCCGATTTATTTATTTATTTATAAAAATTTACTCTGTTATTTTGTGTGTGTGTGTGCACATTGTGTGCATATATGCATATACTTCTCCATGGAGACGAGCAGAGGGTATCAGATCACCTGAGCTGGAGTTGTAGACATGTCGCTGAGAGTTCCTCAACATGCTTTTTGTGTCCTGGAAGAATAGTAACCACTCTTAACTACTGAGATATCTCTACAGACCCTGCCGTCCCATTTTAGAGAGTGAAATACTGACTCCACAAAGTTGTCCTCTGACCTCCACACACATACTGTGTGGCATGTGTGCCCACATACACACATCCTATGAACACACACACAATTAATTAAAACAATACCGAAGGCAAGGTGGGTCAGTCTGCTGGTAATAGGCAGCCAGAACCTGAATGAAATCTGTGCAGGTCCAGAGTCAACCATTTACATTCAGTGATGTCTACAATGAGAGAGAGAGAGAGAGAGAGAGAGAGAGAGAGAGAGAGAGAGAGAGGATTCTGATACTGCTACTTTATAAATAGTTGAGCGCTTCCAGGACAAACAGGGTGACATTTGTGAGCTCCCCAAGGTCAGGCAACGGTTCTTGATATCATCCCTCACTTCTCCCTCTGCACCCGGCGCTAGACCCCCACAGGTGACCCTTATGCTCCCATGGAAGGATCTACAAGTCAGTTTCCAAAGAGCTCAAGAAGCCAGGCTCAGATGCCAGGGGTGCACTGGGTAGCCAAGGCCAGGGCTGGGGCCAGCAGGATTGTTTGGTGGTGATAAAGAGACAGAAGTCGTGGATGGCAGAACACAGAGGGACCACAGTGTCTGGTCACACAGACTTGTGACGGCTGTCGATTTTCAGGAATAAAACAAACTCAAGGCGAGAAGCCTGGCTCTTCCCACAGAGGCAGTCATTCCAGGCAGGGCGCTGCTCCTGCAAGGGCTGCCACGGCTGCCTGCTTTAAGATCACAGCTTAGGTCTGAGGGACACAGCCCTTTGGCAGGCGTTGTCTGGGCCACTCTGACTCTGACAAGCTCTCATGATCACGCATGGTTGTGGCTGGCAGCCCAGACAGACACCACTGTTTTGGCTTCTGTCGTTTCTATTTTTCCTCTATCACCAGACGTGTGCACTCAAGGTCCTGGATCTGAACTCATCTGATTGGAGGTGGTGGCTAACCCAAGCGCCTGCTGGCGCCCCCTGGTGGAAGAGCAGAGGATAAAAGCACGATCTGGGTCAGGAAGGAAAGGATGTGGTCAGGAACGGATCAGAGGAGCTGTGTTGGGTCTTCCCAGTGACTTTAGAGAGCTGTGCTATGTGGTTCTCTACTGTCCCACATAGGTAAATGATTTACGGTGACTTAAGGGGCAGCAGACACAACAGCTCTGCCTCTCCTAAGGACTTTGATGAGGGAGGCAAAGAGTTGTCTCTTCATCTTGGCTTCCCTTTGGAGGCTCCACAGCCCTCGGGGGATCTAGAAGGTCATACCTTCAGGGCTTTCCCAGAACTCAGGGCTGTGGCTTGAGCAGGAGGCCTTTACTCCCACAGGGTTGAAAGTTTTATTGCTAGGTCAACAACAAGGAGGTGTGAAAGTTATGGTAAATCTTGACAATGGGGTTCCACTTTGGGGAGGGCAGGGGGACAGGAAGGGGCTCCAAGTGCCTGGCTTCTCACACTACCTGTGCACTAAGTATCTGGGATCTTGCACATTGTAGATTTGTAACTAGTGGGTCTGGCTCCGACCTGAGGCCTTTCCAACTCCCTTTGCTGCTGGAGGACCTCACTGGAGCTTAAAACCGCTGTCCTCCTAGCTTCCTGACCCACGCATAACAAAACAGAAACTGAGAGACTCCATTTCCTGGGGATGGCTTACATGATCTCAGGCAACTGGGAAGGGTGTCTTTTTTTTTTTATGCTAAGTAATAGTCATGTGGTATTTATTGTCAATCTTACCTACACACCTATATATTAGTCACAATTACAAACATGTATAATCTGCAAAAATTCATAAAACATTTAGCTAATAGTCCATTAAAGGAAATGCTCAAGATCCCAAGCCCTAGAACTACTTAGATTCAGGATATGCAAGGAAGGAAGGATGGAGAACTACATCACATCCCTTCATCCCAAAGTTTTCCCATATTCTACTTCTTAAATATGTATATGACAAAGCAAGGTATGTGCTGACCGAGATGGTTCATTTCTGTACATCTCACAGATTGCTTCAGGGAAGGGTGTCTTATGAAGAGCTTTTACTTTGGGGGGATGGTGAGATGATTCAGCGGGGAAAGGAGCTTGCTGCTGACCAAGCCTTATCATTTAAATTTAATCCCTCTAACCCACACGGTGGAAAGAGATAACTGCTTAAAGTTTTTCTCTGATTTCTACTTGCAAACCATGGCAATACACACACACACACACACACCAAATAAGAAAGAAAATACATTTTTAGTTTATACAACTATATTTTTAAAAATTTTTCTTTTTTAAATTTGGTTTAATTTTATTAACATTTTTCATTTATTTTACATACTCACCACAGTTTCCCCTCCTTCTTCTCCTCCCATTCCCCCCTCACCCAACTCTCATCTGCTCCATCCACTCCTCTGTCTCCATTCAGAAAGGGGCAGGCCTCCCATGGGAGTCTTTATCAAGTTGAGGTAGCACCCAGTTTTTCTCCCTGCATCAAGGCTGAGCTAGGCAATCCAGTGTGGAGAATAGGTTCCCAAAAGCCAGCTAAGTGCCAGGGAGCCTTACAAACAGACCAAGCTACACAACAGTCACACACATGCCAAGGGCCTAGGTCGGTCCCATGCAGACTCTAGCTATTTTTCCAGAGTCGATGAGTTCCCAGGAGCTCCGGTCAGCTGTCTTTGTGAGTCCCCTCATTCCCGTCATGACCCTGACCCCCCCCATGCTTATACAATCCCTCCTCCTTCTCTTCAACTGGACTCTCAGCCCAGTGCTTGGCTGTGGATCTCTGCACTCGCTTCCATCAGTTACGAGATGAAGGCTCCCTATGACAATTAGGGTAGTCACCAATCTGATTACAGTAAACGGCAAGTTCAGACACCCTCTCCGCTAAATGCTAGGAGTCTTAGCTGGGGTCATCTTTGTGGATTCCTGGGAAATTCCCAGGCATCAGGTTTTCCCCTAGCCCGGAAATGGCTTCCAGAGGTATCAAGTAAATATATTATAAAACAGCAACAACAACAACAAACCCAAAGAAGGTTCACTGCTATCATCCCCCACCCTCACTTGGGCAATTTTATCAAATTAGCACAGATGATAATATTTCAACTACTTTATTTATTTATTTAGCTTCAAAATATGTTTTAAAAATAGTTTTGACAGACGGGTGGGTTCATGAGCAGGTTTAATATGTCTGTGAGTTGTTTCTTTTATTTCTTAAAGTTTCTGCAAATTAATCCACATTGCTTTTTATTTTTCTTAAAGTGTATACTTGAAACTTCCTGTACTGTTGAAGGTCGCAGGCCTCTTTTTCCCATGGAGCTAGCTGATCCGGATGGTATCAATAATATCTAAGGGTTGAAGCTGTAGGTGTAGACCCCCTCTGCAGGTAGCTGATCCTCCAGGTGTCAGGGAGGACCCGTCCTCTGGGGCTGAGAAGAAGAAGCTGGCAAGGCAGTATTGGTGAGTGTATGTTTGGCATTGAAAGGAGATAGAGAAAGCCAATGATAGGAACCCAATCTCTGCCTCTTCAGGTCACACTGACTGCTTGTTGACCCAAGTTCTGATTCATTTTAGTTTCTTTTTCTGGAATCATAGCCGATTTGCATGGGTAGTTAGCTGCATTTTGATGCATGCGTACAGACCGATGAGTAGATGATTGATATCAATGGTCCATGGTCTTGTGTGTTTTATAGATGGGAGAGGGAGCTTGTGTAGTGAGGATGGTGGAGACGGGGTATCCATAACTCACTTTCGCATTTCATGGGTTTGTCTATAAATAAGACATCGTCAATCTTTGGATGCGCTTGGGTAGCAAGCCTTTGGCTAAACATGCTCCTCTTTTGCGGGGAGGGGGGTGGATCGGATTTTTTTGGCTTTTCAAGACAGGGATTCTTTGTTTAGCCTTGGCTGTCCTGGAACTGTCTCTGTAGACCAGGCTTACCTCGAATTCATAGAGATCTGCCTGCCTCTGCCTCCTGACTGCTGGGATTAAAGGCGAGCGCCACCACCACCTCCCAGTTACAGTTTATAATTTTGTATACAGTAAGTATGCAATAATTGTTTTTTTCTGAGATAGGATCTCATTACATTAGCCCTGGTTAGCCTTAAACTTTCAATTCTCCTGCTTTAGCCTCTCAGTTACTGAAATTACAGACATATGTTACCATGCCTGGCTTCAATTTTCAGAGTTTTTTTTTACATACTTTTTGAATAATTTTTTTCCACAGTGATAGTCCAAGCATATACCACAAAGCAATGGTAGGGCGTTCCCATTCCTACAGATAGCAGGAAGATTTCTCAGGAAGTTTGGCTGAATAGTCATTCACAGTTACTTGCTAACTATTATAAAGAACACTGAAGTAATAAGAATTGGGTGATTAAAACAGCAGAAGTGTACAAGGAATGAGAACAGATGACTCTGAAAGTAGCAAGATTCTGTTTGATTAAAGCATCTAAGATCCAAGCCCTTGATTGCTAATATTTGAAGAAACGGAATTCAAGGAGAATGCCTTCCATGGATCCTGTCAGCCACTGTGGGGATGAAGCCTGATCCTGAGTCCTGACCTTGGCCAAGAACTGTTGAGTTCTTCTGGTCCCACTCAGTCCCTAATCTTTTCTGTTCTGGGATACAAAGGTAAATAGGAGGATCACTTGATCCTGCTTCTCGTCCTCCTTCTGCTGGGTTTTTGACCCCCTCTGTTGCGTCCCTTCAGGTGTCCAGCATTCTCAGGTTTGCTTCTGTGAAGAAAAGGTTAGAGAAATAACTGCTCACAGCTTAGAACATTAGTCAGGCTCTGCCCCTGGCCAGAGTGTGACAGGCGTATGTAAGGCTCTACTTCAGTGTTAGGGTGCTCTGATACTGATTACATCACTGATACCTCCTTAGGTCGGGCAGGGCCCCATCTCTGCAGCTTTTCCCTGACCCTATACCTTTCCTTCACTCACCGTATCATCTAAAGTCACCATCCTTTGTCTTTATTTAAAAAATTATGGGGCAAAGTTGGAGTTTGTTAAGAATAGGTTTTTGTTTGTTGACTGATTGATCGACTGAGACACCAAGCTGACCTTATACTTGCTATGTAGCTCATGCTGGTCTTATGCTCACTTGAATGCTCAGCCTCAGCCTTTGTGAACAGAGAGATTGCAGACATGTGCTTCCTTACCAGTCTAAGAACAGCTTGATGGGTTCTGGGAGAAAAGATCTCATGCAGCTCGAGGAAGCCTTGAACCTAGCAGGTGCTTGTGAGTCACCTCTGACTTTTGTCTTCCTGTGTCCAGTTCCTAAGTGCTGGGATCATAGTCATGAGAGCATGGGAAGAGTGAGAGAGTAGCTTTCATTCAGGAATTTGGTTGAGAACCAAAGATGAAGGAGATAACTTTGGAAAGAAAGGAGACCATCTCTTGGGTCAACTTTAGCTCTTTCCTGAGGTCTTTCTTCTATTCTGCTGACAAGCTGAGGCTATGACTATGTTAGGACAATATTGGTCCCTCCAGGGTCCTATGGTAGCACACTGGGTCATCATGCCAGGACAATAGTGTCTCCTCCAGGTTCCTATGGTAGCATGCTGGGTAAGTTTGTTTGGTCCAGTAACAGCAGAGGGTCTTCTCTTTCCCCAAAGAGTATTTTTTAGGAACTAACAGAAACAGACATGGAATTCCCAATTTATAAAGCCAATAAAAAGTGTACAATCCAAGAGACCCACAAAGAGGAAGAAGCGTCAGGGTTACTGTGACACATCCTTACAGTGTTCTCCAAGGTCCCTTCCTGCAGATCGTTACTTGAGAACGGCATCTCCAGTCTGTTCACCTTTCCACCAGTGACACACTCATTCAGCAGGTAGTGTTGGATACTGACAGCGTGTCAGGCACGAAGCAGGCCTTGAGAATCTGAAGGAGATTAACATAGTCTATATCCAAGGAGGAGTTCACATGGGAGAAGACCTCACTGCACTGCGATGTAATGGACTATTGCAGAAGATTGGTCAGGGAATAATGGGGCCTCATAAGGTTCAGCCATGAATGTTCCACAGCTAGAAGAGGCTTGAACGAAAAAGGAGCTTGGACTTGCCCTTGCATCTGAAGTCACTCTTTTGCTCCAACCATCTTGGACCACGATCTCAAGGTGGAACTATGGAAATCTTTTCACTATGCCTAAACATCTAACTGTCCTGAACTCAATGCAAGAGAACACACTTGGTTTGGTGTGCCAGCTGGTTTTTAATGTCAACTTGACACAAGTTAGAGTCATCTGAGAGGAGGTGACCTCAACTGAGGAAATGTCTTCATATGATCAGGCTGTAGCTAAGTCTGTAGTACATTTTCTTAACTAGTGATTGGGGCAGGAGGGCCCAGTGGGTAGTGCCACCTCTGGACTGGTGGTCCTGGGTTCTATAAGAAAGCAAGCTGAGCAAGCCATAGGGAGCAAGACAGTAAGTAGCTCTCCTTCATCGCCTCTGCATCAGCTCCTGCCTCCGGGTTCCCGCCCTGTTTGAGTTCATGCCCTGACTTCCTTTGATGATGAACAGTAATGCAGAAAAAGAAGCAAAATAGACACCAAGTAAAACCTTCCCAACTTGCTTTTGGTCATGGTGTTTCAATTACTAACTAAGACAAGTGTTCTCTGAGGTTCTCGAACAACCGCAATGCTGGGAAGTTTGTAGTGGGTTTTTGGTTTCTTGTGGTTTTCAGATTACAAGAGGAGATGAATACTCTCACACAATCTGTACCTGGGCCTGCTTTCCCTCATTTATAAGGTGGAAGGAGGAAGGACATACTGTATATTCCACCTGTTGAGTTGCCTCCCTACCAGTGTTCTCTACTGAGAATAAAGTGGCAGTCTTGGATCTTTCTTTGAATTTCAGAATCTCAGCACTGAGGTCACCTATCTAGAAAGTTCTGTTGGTCTGTTGGGTTCTTATTAAGAAGCTGTGATGGTTCAGAATTCCATAATGGATATTATTTTCTGACACCAGCCCTGTGAGACTAAATTTAGCACACTCGAAGCTATCACACAGTAAAAGACACAATGGTCAGCTGAGAAATTCTAGAAATATTATGTTAGAACCTGCCATTGTTCAGAAGAGAAGTCTTGAGATGGAATGTTGGTTTGTGCAGGCCAGGAAGTCTGCTGTTCAGTTGCTTTGTCTCTTGGTAAGTCAGTTGGCTTCTTTTTGCTTAGCCGTAAAGAGGGGAGGTTAGAGCAGTAACAGCCCATGTCCAGCTGGACACTGGTCTCTTCGCTAAGTGCTGCATCTTTGTCCTACAGACTCAGGTCCCTTCTTCATCTTTCCCGACACATGATAAAAGAGCACTGTGGTGCTTTGGGACACCATCTATAAGACTCGGTTAGCATTTAATACTGTTTCCCTTTCTAGGTGATGCCCTTGGCTGCCAGAGAAGGCTGAACTCTTCAGGGGTTCTAGCAATGTGCTGTCCATATTGGTCCTTAGTGTCTCCTCCCACTTTCAAAAGGCAGTGCAGTCATGCAAGAGGTGGGTAGTCTATGCTTATGTGTGTGTGCGCGTCTGTGTGCATGTGTGTGTGCATCTGTGTGTGTGTGTGTGTGTATGAGTAGGGCCCATCCACCTCAGTGACAGGAGAGTGACTCTGTACGTGTGTTTGTTGGAGAAAGGCTGGGCAGGCTGTCTGGGTGGGCAGCATGTGGTTCACAGCTGCTGCGAAACCTTCACAGACCCTGGACCAAGCACGTTTGAAAGTTGATGCCTTGCAGGGAAGGAAACCAGCTCTCATTAAAACTGCACGAAGGGTCATTACCATTTACTTAACCTCAACTTGGACTATAGAGACCTCTAGGCTCTGCTGGAGCCCTTTTATTTGGGGGAAATTTAATCGCTTTTACCGCATTTTACTACCTTACCCAAGAGAGTTTTCCTCGAAAATGACAACCGTGAGAACAACATGATTTATTTCTTCTCACTACAGCCATTTACTCAGATAAAGTGATTAGAATTTCATCTCCTTGAGGCTGGATGAAAAGTTGAAGTTCCCATTAATTATCCATCCAGAGAGTCATAGTGCTCACGCGCAAAGATGGGATTCATTTTCCCGCTAGACATGTTCTCTCTCTGTAGCCACCAGGAAACTCACTAACACAGTCTAAGCCGGCATCACATGGTCCACCACATCCGTGAACGCACTGGCTGCTTTCTGCGTGGCTGGGCTATGATGAGAGGCTTCTGCACACAAAGAGTTCCTTGTGTGGTCAAGGATATGGACACAGGGGTTGACCGTGGCAGTGCTGCAGGAGCTGCGACGGGAGTCTACACTGTCCTTAATCTAGCCTAGGAGATGTGAAAGAAGGCAGTCCATGGCTGGGTGGCTGTGGCTCACTCCTTTAATCCCATCACTCAAGAGGTAGAGGCAGGCCGTTCTCTGTGAGTTCAAGGCCAGCCTGGTCTACAGAGCGAGTACCAGGACAGCTAGGGCCACACAGAGTAACCATGTCTTGAAAATCAAACAAACAAATAAAAAACCAAAAAAGAAAAATAACAAACCCAAACAAACAACAACAACACAATAAAAAAAATGAAGTATGCAG
>JABTXL010001191.1:9067907-9093895 GCA_025134845.1 Neodon shergylaensis
CCTCCCTCCCTCCCTCCCTCCCTCCCTCCCTCCCTCCCTCCCTCCCTGCTATTGTCAGATATTTGGTCACAGAAATAAGAAAGAACAGAACTAGTTAGAATTGTTGGTACAAGCGAGAGAAAACTTTTGGAACAAATTTAAGGCTATATCAGGGTGAGGTGGAAGCTGTATCTAACCACTGGAGTTCATACTATCACAGGAGCCATGGACTGTGGCCACATTAGGGAGGAGCTTAGTATACACTGTGAAATGGTGGCTGCCCCACTTCATCTTTGTGGTTAGAGGAGAGGGGAATTCTGGACAAAGATGTGAGTAGGTTAGCCAGTAGTAGGTATCTACTTTGTACAATTAACTCTCAGTTCAGTTATAAAACATTTTAGTGCCTGTGCTAATTTTTTTCAACTTAACTTAGCTCTACTCATCCAGGGAGGTGGAATCTCATTTTAGAAAATGCCATCATAGATTGACCTATAGACAAGCCTGTGGGGCTTTTGCTTGATCAGTGATTGATATGGAAGGGCTCAAGCCACGGTGGATGGTGCCAGCCCTCAGCGAATGGACCTGGGTTGGATAAGAAGGCAAGCTGAACAAACTAAGTGGATTCCTCCCGGATTCTGCTTCAGTTTTTGCCTCCAGGTTCCTGTTCAAGTTCCTGTCCTGATTTCCCTTTATAATAGGCTGTTATCAGGACATGTAAGCCAAATTAGCTCTTTTGGTCATGACATTTAATCAGAATTCAAAAATGTAAAACTATGAGCAAACAATTTTGTATCAAATGGGGTCTGTCACAGGCTAGGCAGGGACTCCATCATTCAGCTATCTCCCTATCCCTGTAAAAATGCTTATCAGACAGGGATTCATCAAATTACTCAAGCTGGGCTTGAATTCACTATGGAGCCCAAAATGATTGCACCATATATTGAAAAAATGTGTTTAACCTCACTTCTACTTTAAAATGATTACATAAAATGATGACATACTATGAACAGTATGGTGTATGTACAGGCATAGAAAATAGTGGAACTGAATGGAAGCTAGAGGTGAGCCCTCACGTATCAAATCAAATGCTCTTTGACAAAAGTGCTATGGTGGTTTGAATGAAAACGGTCCCAGTAGGCTCATATATTTGAAACAGCAGTTAGTGAAGCTGTTTGGGAAGGATTAGGAGGTGTGGCTTCAGTGGAGTAGATATGTCCTTGGGGGTGGGCTTTGAGGTCTCAAAAGACTTGAACCTTTCCAAGTCTCTCTCTCTGCTTTATGTTTGTGTTTCAAGATGTCAGCACTCAGTTACTGCTTCAGCACCACGTCTGCCAAGCTACCTACCATGATGGTCATGGACGCTAACCCTCTGAAACCGTTCGCATCAAATGAAGCACTTTGTTTTTTATCACAGCAGCAGAACAGTAGCTAAGACAGGTGGCCAAGACCACGGTGCTGGGAAGGTGGATGTGCACAGGCAGAAGACTGAAATTAGATCCCATCCTGATGCACTGCATACAAATGAACTACAGATGATCATTATAGCACCCAGGATGCGGAAACCAGAGGACCTCAGGTTTGAGGACGCATAGCAGAGGTTACTTTCTCAAAACAAAACCTATACAAACAATAAAACCCTTGTTATGTTTAGATTTTAAGGTAAGATTATAAATTCATTTTATTTTATTTAAGTTAATTAATTAACTTCATCCTTTCACTTTTGTGGTGCTTGGATAGAACTCAGAGCCTTGTATATTCACGGCAAGTGTTCTGCCACTGATCCAAGCCATTGATTGTAAAATTTTAAAAGTTTTTTTTTCTTTTTTTTTAAAGATTTATTTATTTATTATGTATACAATATTCTGCCTGTGTGCATACCTGCACCCCAGAAGAGGGCACCAGATCTCATTACAGATGGTTGTGAGCCACCATGTGGTTGCTGGGAATTGAACTCAGGACCTCTGGAAGAACAGGCAGTGCTCTTAACCGCTGAGCCATCTCTCCAGCCCAAATTTTAAAGGTTTTAAAGCTTTTTAATAGTGATATTGTCAACCCCAGAAGAAGGTCTCGTCAGAAACCAAGAACCCAAAGGAAAAAATAACTCCAAATAAACCCAACCAAAACAGTCAACCAGGAACTAAAACAAACAAACAAATAAGCAAAGGAAATCGTAAACAGACACTTGAGAAAGAGCCTGGAGCTGGAGTCCTCGGGATCTGGGCAGGCTACACGTATGTACAGGTGTGCTAGAAAAGACAGGGGTTAAAATCTAGTTAGAACAGGAACAAAGTGGTGGATAAGGAAGGCAGAGAAGGATTTTTCACAGGAGAGTCAGTTAGCATGGGAAGAGGTTACTGAGAAAGCTTGTCTAAAGAATATTGAGTCTTAGTTGGCGTTAAAACAAAATAAAAAACCTGGGGCAATGGAAATCAATTCTCAGTAAAAACTCAGACATCTAGGGACCTAGTCTGGACATTTTAGCTTTTTGTGGTATTTGATGGTTTTTAAGGACTGTAATTTTCGCAACCTACTGTATTAAGTAAACTGTCAACCTCCTGTTGACCCCAAATTGAGAGAGATTGATAACATTTGTTAAGGCAAATTGTTGCAGTGATTAATTCTGATTGGAGACAAATAACATCAGAAGACCGAGAACGTCCATAGTGATCACAGAATTTCCCAGAGCCATCAGTGTGGACTGTACAATATCCCTTTCCCTGCATAAGCTGTTGAGGCAACGTGTTCTCCCACACTTTCTACACAGGGGTATCATTTCAGATGTTTTCAAAGGAGGTAATGTTCTCCTTGACTCCAGTGTCAACATCCCAGTCTGCAATGCTTTCCTCTTTTATTGACTCCCATGTCAAAGGTCATAGCGCTATACCATGGTAACCCCAAACTGGCTGTTTCTTCCATGGCATGCAGGTGGCCCAAAGGTGGAGTGACAGGCATGTTAGGTGAGCAAAGGCCATTCTGTTTACTCTGTGTGAAAAGGCAGGAACCACAACTGCCTAGTGGCTTTTAATTTCCTGTTATCAGTTGTTTAAATTAAAGCTTAATCTCCAAAGAGGAAGTTGAAGGGCTGTCGTTTGTTGTTTGCCTAAGAAAGCAGAGCTGTGCTCAAAGGAAGCCTGATAAGCAATGTACTGGATTTCTGTCCTGGTTCCCACGTGGGTAGCCCGAAGGCTACTAATCCTCCCACTTACCTTGAATCTTAACAATCATTTTGTAAAATGATTTTGTAAAAGTCTCTCATACAGGTCACTGGGAAGCTCCCTGTTTCTGCTATGATAGAAGAGATATATACACATTTTTTGTGGGTGGGGGAAGGGAGCTTTTTGTATCAAAAAAAATTGTCTTTCTGGGTCATGCAAGTATCCAAATAATGGCCTTTGAAAGTTTAGTTAATGCAAAATATTCCTGAAAAAGATTAGAAATATGCAGCATATTACCCATAAGTGTGTTGCTTTTCATTCATACAAGGAAGCGTATCAGAATCGAAGGACGCAAAATATTATTAATGATTTAATCCAAGTGATGGATATAAGCTTCATGTTGTTAATTTGTTTTGAATTTTGAGACAGTCTTGTTCTGTGTTGTTTGGTTGGAATCTTCAGCTCATTCCACATGATCCGGAAAGTTCTATTTCTCTCTCTCTCTCTCTCTCCCTCTCTCCAAACCCTGCCCTCTCAGAGAATTTCCAGCAAATAAAAGGCCCCCAAAAGCCCAGTTCTGCATTCCTGGCGACTATTGCAACTTCCTTCACTGTTGCTTCCAGTAGCCAAGTCCCCACCCAAGCATTCCAGCTTTTGACTTGGGCACAAGCCCAGGTTGTGATGGCATCATCATCCCTTCCCTACAGGCTATATAATCTCCCTGCTTTAGGTGTTTTTATGTGCTATAGCTCAAAAGGCGGGAATTGGGCCAGGCGGTGGTGGTGCACGCCTTTAATCCCAGCACTCGGGAGGCAGAGGCAGGCGGATCTCTGTGAGTTTGAGGCCAACCCGGTCTACAAGAGCTAGTTCCAGGACAGGCTCCAAAGCTACAGAGAAATCCCGTCTTGAAAAACCAAAAAAAAAGGGGGGGGGGGGAATCGGAAGGGGTTTAGACTGTTCAAAGGAAGGGAACCTCCTCCAGCAATGTGAGTGTGGCAGGATGGGAGTGACTGATCTTGTCTGGCCAGCAACTGCTTTTCAAGGATACAGAGCATTTCAAAGTCAGCTGCAAGTTCTCAGGGATCAAGAAACACAGAGACTGAGGTTGGTAGAAGCTACCTAAGAAACAGGAAAGATTTGTGCGGTCTGGCTTCCCAGAGGAGTCTCTGAATTGTGTTTTCAAAACATTTATTTCATCCTGGTATGGTGAAACAGGCCTGTAGTCCCAGGCCTCAGAACCTGAGGCAAAAGTTCATGAGTTTGAAGGCAGCCGATATACAGTCCCCATCTCGCTTCCTCTCCTACTTCCTTCCTCCCTCTCCACTTCTCCTTGTACCTGAATGTTCCTTTTTACTTTATCTGGGAGAAAACTTTCTTAAAGCAACTTTGCTAGTGGAAACCCTGGTGGTTGCTAGGGTAACATTAGGATGCAGGGATTCCAGGAGTGTGCCCAGCACCGGTGAAAACATTTGGATGTTTTACTTTCTTTTTCTTTATCCCTTCGTCTTATTTTCCTATAACGTACATTCTTATCCTATACAACTATTTCAGATAGATTTTTTTGCAATAAAAAGTAACTCAGGGTGTCTATGGTAAAGATGAATTTATGACTATAGCTCCCCCTACATGTTTTAGGAGGGGAGAAAAGATAGAGGAAATTAAACACAAAGCAATTCAAACAAACAAACAAACAAAAATATCACAGACAGTGTAGCTCTCTTCCCCATCAGGTGAATCCGGCAATGAAAGAAAGGGCAGCGATTCTCAGTGAGCAACCAGAAGCAAAGCAGGGGCTCCTGAGGGAGACCAGGTCTTCAGAGGACCAAAGCCACCCCAGAGCCCTTCTCACGGAATGAACCATGGCAGGTTACTGTGACATCAGGACAGATTCTGTGGCTAAACCAGTGGAAATTCTTCTGTAACTAAACAAGTTCCACGTTGCAGTAAAAAATACCCAGTGTTGAAACCAATGCTACTGTGCCAGAAATTTCTGGACACTTCTTTGAAGCTCCCGGGGGCTTGGATTTGACTCATGGAAGATTTTTAGCTCCTCTGTTTAGCCTCAAAGCTGCCACAAGAGAGAACACTCAGTATCGATGCAACTCACCTCGGTGGTAAACCAAGACAGAAAACGCTATTCACGAGGCTGAATCGTCCAGGGCTAGCCAAAGGAACGATGAGAGTCTGATGACTAAGGGCAGATAACAGCGCTTTCAGAATCAGACAGTGGGGAAGGCGTCTTTAGAAGGGGTCACATCTCCGACACTGTTAGAAGACTGAGCACCCTACTTGGCTGCTTGCCTTCGCGTTGATGGAGCCTCTGTGCTAATTCAACTGGATCTGTTCGCAGAAGCTCACGTTTCCTCCGTGTCGGGGATCCTGTTTAGCTCTTGATGGGAATTTTGTCTTTATCGGCATCTCTGTTCAAAATCCACCACGGAATCAAAGAGAAGAAGAACCCCCTTGGGGTGTTTTATATCAGGTCTCAGGAGGCCCTTCTCCTCTCCTGGGACTCTCATCCACACACAGCAGTCCTGTTGGCTCCCGTGGTCCTCATCAAAGCCAAACTCAGAATGAAGAGATGAGCTGGAGTTTATCTTGTGTTGGAGTCCCTGGCTAAGTTCTGATGTTGTTACGGGTCAGAGTCATTTAGCACAGAGGGGACAAAAGTGAAAGAGCCCGCTGTTCAGATCCGTGGGGCTTCCTAGCAGGCAGGCTGTAAGTGGATGCGGCAATTTATGTGCAGACCACTGAGGGGAAGCAGACAGTGGCCTTTTGAAACACACAGTCCATCCTGTTTGGGTGGCAACTATAAACTAAAGGAAGTGCTTGTGTCAAGAAGTTTTGTCGATTTTGTTTTGTTTCATTTTAATCTGCAAATACGGATGGGAGGGACAGGGCTTAAGAAAGTGTAAGAAACTTGGGTGTGCTAAACTGTCTAGAGACATAGAAAACTTTGGGGTTCTGTAAGTCTTACCTGATTTAGGGCTGGAGAAATGTCTCAGAGGTTAAGAACACTTGTTGCTCTTCTAGATAGTTCAGAGTCGATTCCCAGCACCCACATGATGGTTCACACTCATCTGCAACTCCAGTTTCAGGGAATCTGATGCCTGCTTCTGGCCTCCGCGGGTATTGGGCACATAAGTGGTATACACACATGCAGGCAAAACACTCATACGCATAAAATTAAAAAACTAAATGAACAGTGCCCTGAAGACCGACTGTGAGAAATTGTGGGTCTGTGGTAATATTAAGCTGGAGTATGTATCCTTATTTTTCCCACCCAATGCAGTGTGAAATATCATGAGATTGCATGAAAACTAGACAGTAGCAGATAGACTGGAATTCAATTACTATTTTCCTGGTGGCAATTTTCCAACTGTTCCCTACTCTGATGTCCACTGACTTGCCGTCCATGATGCCCTTGGATATAGAAGGGGGCATTGTCAGTCGCAGAGGGCAGGGGGGACAATTGTTCTGATACAGGAGTAGAGAAGGGGATCATAACTTCTTAGTTTTCCTTCCTTTTCTCCACAACAGTTCTTACAGTCCTGCTTGTGATGGTTCTCAGGCACCCCAAAATCTGATGTGTGTGGGGGTTTGGGGGAAGCTCTGGTTCTAGAAGGATGATAAAAAGTTTCGGCTTTGTTTTTGATTTATCCTTAACATTAGACCTCTGTAATAAAGAAAAATCTGGTTTCTCTCCTCGTCCTCTTCCTCCTCTTCCCCCCTCCTCTTTATCCTTCACCTTTTCTTCCCTTTCCCCCTTTTCCCTCCTCTCTCCTCTTCCTCCTCCTTCTTCTTTGACTCCCTTTTCTTTCCCCTTCCATCTACTTCCCTTTGAATAAGGTTTCAGATGTGATCCAGTTAGCTTTGAATGTCATATGAAGTCCAAGCTGACCTCATACTCCCTGAGTGCTAAGATGCCAGGTATATGCTACCATGTCTGGAAAACAGTGATTCTATCTTGACGTTTGGCTACTGATAGACTTCAGGCCCTCTCTTCTCTTTAGCCTCATACCTGACCCCAGCTGACATAGAAGCCTAGATGCTCCCTGGCTCTGGTGAAAAATTCAAGCATGAAGACTCAGGACACATGCTAGGGCTCTGGTCCTACCTTGCTTTTGAACCACCACAAAAACCAAGCTACTCTCTGCTCTTGGCTACCCCAGACATGTTCAGAGTATCCTTCTTCCAAGAAAGCTTCCCTGGACTCTCTCACTTCACAGGGAGCAACCTTTAATCTCAACATTCAAAGCAAATTTGGAGTTCAGGGTCCATCATTTTTTTCAAGTGCCATCAACACCCTCAAGAGGAGAAATGCAGCCAGCTGGGAACTGCGGAGCACAGAGGAGTAAAATAGAGAAACTTCAGTGAGTCAGAAAAAACCAGAGAGAATTCAGAGAAGGAGCTGGGAAAGTTACCCACCGAAATAAATAGGAATTTGTGCCTATTCTCATAGGTGGGCATGCTTGGATCTGACCACGACCATCATACACTACAAACTGAACCTGGGAGAGGTCCCTGCCCAGATGCCTGATGCTACTAGGTGACATAAACATCCTCTAGACTGTAGAAAGATGTAAGGCGCCTAACCAAGGCTTTCAAAACAGAACTGGCAAATGGAAGCAGAGAAGAGAGAGCTGGGCATGGTGGCTTGGGCCTGCAAGTTTAGAACATGGGGCACAGAGGCAGGGGCATTGCTTTGAATTTGAGTTCTAGTCAAGTTTAGATAACAAAAGAGAGCCTACCCAACCCCTAAACAACAATAAAATAAAAAAATTAAAAGTAGAAGAAATTCTCGGGACGAGAATGAAGGGATCAGCAGTTTGGGGATGGTCATACAGGCTCGGTCCATCTCCTGGTAAACCCGAGTAGTGCAGCTTCAAACACGGATGTGCAGGACCCTCTGTGGTGTGAAGACTTAGGATGTAGAGTCCTCGGGTTATCCACATATGTGATGACTTAGGCTGTAGAGTCCTCGGGTTATCCACACATGTGATGACTTAGGATGTAGAGTCCTCGGGTTGTCCACACATGTGATGATTTAGGATGTAGAGTCCTCGCGTTGTCCACACGTGTGATGACTTAGGATATAGAGTCCTCAGGCTATCCACACTTGTGATGACTTAGGATGTAGAGTGCTCTGGCTATGCACAGAGAGTATTATTATGAGAGTCATGGCGGTAGTCTTTTGAGGACCCTCCACACTGACTTCCATTGTGGATGAACAGGTTTATATTCCCCCCAGCAGTGGATATGGCTTCTCTCCCCACATCTTCACCATTAGGCGTCATCTGTTGTCTTGATGATGTCACTATGACTGGGGTAACACGTGATCTCAGAGCAGTTTTTTTCCACTGTTGTTTTCACTTTATTTGTACGGAAGAAGGAGTAGGGTGGGTATAAAATAACAGCAAGGATGTTTGAATAAGTCATAAGTGTCAGGCGGTGGTGGGGCACGCCTTTAATCACAGTACTTGGGAGGCAGAGGCAGGTGTATCTCTGTGAGTTCGAGGCCAGCCTGTCTACAGAGTGAACTCCAGGACAGGCTCCAAAGTTACAGAGAAGCCCTGTCTCAAAAAACAAACAAAACAAAACAAAAAAACCAAGAGAGAGAGAGAGAGAGAGAGAAAGAAAGGAAAGAAAAAATCATAACCATTCATACCATGAACAGTTTACCAAAGAAAAACCCTTGTGTGTATAAATATACACTTATAGTTTAAATGAAATTTTCTCATCTTGACTGACATTGCTCCCTCCAAGAGCCAAAGACCACTTACCAAACCCCAGCACAAGGCGTGTGAAGCTGTCTTTTGTTGGTCAGGATTGTCTAAGACTCTCCAAACAGTTCAGACTATTGATATTGCTCTTGGTTGCACCCTGGAAGTGGAAGGTAAGTCCCTGTTGATGAAGACACCGTGCTCTTCAGACAGAGCCCAGAGGTCCTCGAGACAAAACTGTCCTTAATTCCCCCCCTCCCCCATGAGGATTAGTTTTCATGACCAGAAGGCACCATGAAACCTTCCAAAAGAGGGAAGCAAGCAACAGTCCCACCAAGCTATGAAAGCCATGAACCACAATGATGAGCAAGGAATGATACACCTAAGGGTGCAGCAATGGTACACACACCTTGGTGGTAACCAACTACTCTCTAGTAGGACTTAAGACCTGCTTAACATGAAGAAAACCATTCTGGATAGTGGAAAACTAGCCAATTGCTCAGGACTAATGAATTTTTGAGGAGAATCTACAACCATCCTTTTACTGAACAAGCACCATTCCTAACTACATTCTAAATACTGGTCATTCCACCCGTAGAGAAGTGTAGTAGTCCTCACCCTTCATCAAAGAAACTTCTCTTGGCAAAAGATGGAGACCATTACAGAAAGCCACAGCCAATCACAATTGGATCCTAATCCCAATATAATTCCCATACCTAATACTGAGGGAAAACTTCCAGAGAAGAGGTGGAAAGATTGTAAGAACCAGAGGATCAGGAGTTTGCTCTGAGACCTAGTAATGAAGAAGCTACATCTATAAAGTGTTGGGGAATATTATTTTCAAGTGTGTAACTTTTTTACTATTATCTCAATAGTTATAGTATTAACTCAAAAATAAAAGAAAAAAATTAAAAAAAAGATTTGAGGTTGAAAGAGTTGCCTCGGGAGTAGAGAATTTGTTGCTCTTTCAGAGGACCAGAGATTTTTATTTTTAATTTTTGATGAATTCTTTGGGAATTTTGTGCACACAGTGTGCTTTGATCATATCCACTTGCTGCTTCTCCTCCCAGAACCACTCCCACTTTTCTATCCCTCCCAACTTAAAAAAGAATAACTGATTGGCTCCCATCTGTGCTGCCCATATACTGATGGGTGTGCAGTCATCCCTCGGAGTAAGGCTGACCTACCAGGGGCAATACCCTTAAAGAAAACTGGCTATTCCTCCTGAGAAGCCGTGGACTCCCAGGAGCCCTCACCTTGTCCGCGAGGGGTGGAGGCTCCTGAGCGCCTGCCTCCCCACCATGTTGGAATGTTGACTAGATTCATCTTGTATAGGCAATCACGTCTGATGTGTCTTTGTGAGTCCATGTGTTCAGGACATGGCCCTGTCATGCCCACAAAACACAGTTTCAATCTAGTCTTTCCCTATCTCTGACCTTCACAGTCTTTCCACATCCTTGTCTGTGAAGGTCCCACAGCCTTTCCTCACGAATTTGGTAGCTATGTTTTCTAGTTCTGTGAAGAATGTCATTGGGATTATATTGACTATGTGGGTAACATAGCCATTTTGCAGCATTAATTAAGCTAATTCGTGAGCATGCATGGTCTTTTCATCTTCTTGTGTACTCTTCATTTTCTTTCTTCATTGTCTTAAAATTTCCACTGCAGAGGTCTTTCACTAGGTTGGTTTATTTCTTGGTATTTATTTTTAGATAGCATTTTGAATAGAATTTTCCCCAAATTTCTTTTTCATCTAGTTCATTATTTTTTTTTTTTGCTTATTCACAGCTTTATTGAGAGGCACGGAAAGAGGAGAATCAAAACAAAAGGTAGGAGGGGGTAACTACAGCATTTCACAGAAGCGAAGCCTACGTGTGACCGCTATACATGTAGAAACAGGTTAACTCCCTAAATCAGAACCCAGGTAAACTCTGTTAGAGTGAGAACTCAATTTTATTATAAAATCAGTGAAGATTTAAAGACATAATAATCATCTAGTTCATTATTGATAGAGGAAAAGCTATGGGTTTTTGTAGGTTGACTTTGTTGAAAAAGTGTGTTTTGTATCTAAGGGTTTTTTGGTCTATTCCCCCAGTCTGATTCCTATATAATTCAGCCATTTTGGCTGCACTGGCCTCTTGATCTCTTGGCTTGGGCCTCCTCACTTCCTCAGTGTCTCCTTTCTTGCTCTACCTCCCCGTCTTTCCTCTCATGGTCCAGTTTAGTCTGCCAGCCACGTTCAGCTGGACTCTTCCCTCTGTCTGTTCTCTCTTTTACATTTACAATGAAAGTCTTCACACTTTAGGAGTAGTCTGTCCCCCTCCTTTTATTTTATTTTTCATTCAGTGTGAGCCTCCTGACATTGGTGCTGGGAACTGAACTCAGGTCCTCTGAAGAACAGAGTGTGCTCTTAACCACCGCACTGTCTTTCCAGTCCCTCTAATTCTCTAAGACTAGCCTGAGCTGACCCAGTTTCTGTGAGATAAATCAGAGGCCCCTCAAGGTATCACAGCTGTGTTAATTCCACAACACACCTGGGCAGCATTTCCGATGCCTTTAACATTCTCTTCCCTTCTTTCCAAGAATCTTCTTAGAGATTTCACTTGGATCTGTTATGACAAGCAGCCTGCTACATCACGCCATGAAAATCAAGGAGTGGGAACAGGTTGGAATCTTTTCTCTCATTGAGCTTGTACCAGACTGGACCTCAGTAGTAACTCCTGTTGCAGCAGATGGATGCTTCTAGACATTGTTTCTTTCATTCTTATTTCCTCTAAACTTTCTCCTGGGATGCCTCCCTTTAGATTAAAACCATTCTTTGATGCATTAGTGGAATACTATAGGGAGGAGAAGCTTTATAGGAGGCAATGATATGCTTTTCCTTAAGGATGCCAATCTTATTGCATTAGGATTACTTTGCTCAAAAAGACTTGAGGGAGAAAATATAAATTATCCATATACATCAGATTTTCTTCCCCACCATCTGCTTTTCTGTGTGATGTTTATATTCTGAGAGTCACAACAACAGCCGCAGCTCAGTGGAGACAGCACATTAGGAAGTTTGAGTTGCCTTTAGTGTTTGTTTCTTATTTTCAATTTTCATTTCTTTTGCATTTTCAGTTTTATTTTATTCATTTTATTTTCATTTATTCTGGATAAGATGAAGTTATGCTGCCCATGGGGTGCTAGTGGATGCATGTAGTCCACTAGCCATGATTCTTTTACTTTTTACAGTTAACTTTATTTACGCATATATTTATTATGAGTTCATGTGATAGCATGTGTGTGGGTATACTCATGCCATGGTGTACACGTGGAGGTCAGAGGACACTTTTGTGGAGTCCATTCTCCATTTTCACTCTCATGTGGGTTCTGGGACAGAACGCGGGTTATTAGGTCGTGGGGCAACATCTTCACCCACTGGGCATCTTTCCAGCCCCTCCTCTTACTACTAAACAAAAGTGAGGGGCCATTTAAGAGCGATACTCCTCTGGACTTGTATGTGCACAGACACATAGAGCATTGAGTTCAGCGAATGACAGCCAATGAAATGCAAGCTGCGCAGAAAGATTACCCTTCACCCCATGATGCAAAGTTTCCACTCAGCAACATCTGGAGACGGCAAAGTCCCGATGACTTAAGTAGATGACTCAGGGGCAGGAAACCCTGCTCAGCCAAGATCCTTTATGAATACAGCTTGTTACTGAATCTGTTCACTCGGCTTCTAATCCACAGTTCTGCAGCCCCAGGAACTCTTGGTTTCTTTCCGCCAGTTCCAGAGCCCTTGCTCCACCGGCACCTTGGCTCAGCCCGTTCCAGGGATCCAGTGTGAGGTTCCAATAGGTGGTCCACCCGGCTCATTCCCTGGTGGCTCCCTCTCAGACTTCACATTTCAATTAACATGGTGTTTCTGCCCATGTTGCTTATTCCACAGCCTGTGAATCGACATCCTGTTTAGGCCTGAATCCTATTCCAGAGTGAATAGAAAAATATCTGTGAAATTAATAATGGACCCTCAAAATCAGCAACTAGGTGCTTTCTTTGGCCAAATACCGTGCTATTGCTCTAGAGAATGAGGAAGATGATTTTAGTCAAACCCCATATGATGATCAAATGTGGCAATGCACTGTGCTGAAAGGACCCCACGGATGAAATTACCAGTGCACTTGCAGGTCACCCAAGACCGTCACCCTGCTGTGCACTCAGCCTGCTTGTTTAACAGGGGTCAAGAGAATCAACCTTACTTGCCTCGGATTTGCAGTGGGATCACCTTTTCAACCTGAGCTAGTACACAGCTGTAATCTGTATTTATGTACTGTTCCATCCCCGACCTAGAACCAGGCATGCGCGTTCTGATGGTCATTTACTGAACGCAGCAAGAACAGAGGTGGAAAGCAATCTTGTAAAATGAAAATCCGCCATAAATGCTGAACGTGACATACAGACATAGCTTGATAAACAATGATGTCTGTTATCTGTGTCAGTTGGAATCAGTCGAAGCCAGTGACATAATCCCTGGCAAAATTCTGCTCAAGGTTTCTGTGAAATGTCCCTCGTTCCTTCCCCATGCCGTGTTTTTTAGTCTTGTTCAATAAATACAGAGTGAAACACGTTGTTAGGAATGTCACTCAGACAGACACATATCCTCACATTCCGCAGACAGGCACAGGGTCACAAGACAGCCTTCTGGCAGGCACAGACTCATCTGACCTACACAACAGACAGATAAGAAGGTGGGAGACACGAGGATTCTGAAGCGCAGAAGTAAAATCTGGGCTTGTGCTTGATTAAATGACTAAGGGACAGTGCTTTGATTTCGTTCCTTAATGTCACCACACCAACACATATTGGTAACTTGGAATTTATTATTATAATGCATTCAGACTGACTGAATTTTGGTACCTCATGTGAGGATTTTTTTTAAATGTGTTTAATCCATGTAATCAAACATTCAGAGTGTAATTATATCAGCCACATAGATTCGGAAGCTGCTTTCTATTTGTGGCGTGGAGGCTTCTCATGTAAAATTTTAAGCAGACAGAGCACTGAGCCAGCTACCACCCAGGTCCAGACAGTCGCTTTGTCCATCCTCCCCTTTGGACTGCTGACATGCCTGTGTTATGAGTTGGTTTGATTGACCGACAGATTAATTCATTCATTTGGTACCTCTCATGCATTAATCGTCCCAAACTCCTTATCTAGATGTTAAGCTCCTAGAGAACACGTATCACTCACTGTGTTAATAACAATAACAAATATTGATGTGTATTTCCCTCTGTGTATTTCTAATGGTCGGTCAGTGCTTTCCTTTCTAGGAACTTGTGAGAGACATATGGCGGCGAACGACCACAGATTCGGCTCTTGCTCTTCCTAAACCTGGATCTGCTGCTTCTTTGCGGGGTCTAAGGTGAGCTGCTGGTTCCTTCCTCTGTAAGATGAGATGATAGTGACACCTGCCTCAGAGGGTTGTGAAGGGAACAGTTGCTACCTGTAAAATATTTAAGGTGACTGGAACTCCAACGATGTTCAGCAGCAGCTGCGGTTCGTATACCATTAGCGCTTATCGGAACGTTCGTTCTCCGTCCTGAGAAAACCTTGACCAGGAAAGGACCCACAGCCTTGGCTAAAGTTCCGTGCTAGTCAAGATGTCTGGTTGAGGGTAGAGGGTCAGGCCTGTTCCGGTCATTTCATACTGCTCTGCTTAAAGTTCCATCTTTAAAAAGATTCTTGTAATTTTTTTCTTTCTTTTTTCCTTGTACAGAACTTCAGAAATTTGTATTCTTTAAATAGGATGCAATGAAGAAATCTCTCACCCCGTTTTTTTTTTTGCATAGTCTCCCCCCTCGACCTACCATATTTTTGTTTTGTTTATTTATTTACTTATTTTGTTTTTGCATAGCCTTCCACGCAGATCACTATAGTTCTATCTCAGAACTGCTAAGGCAGCGCCCTGCTCAATGATGCACTGGCCTCTGGCGCCCCCTGTTGCCTCGCCGAGGGAAATGCAACTGAATGAGAAAAGATTCATTATTGGATCCACGAGGTCCTAATATAAATTCCATGCAAATGTACTACACCTGAAATTAGATTTATATTAACCTTTCCGTGGTCTCTCCAACTTAACTTTTGCCTCTTTGTTTTTCTTTTGTAAGATTTGTTTTTTTTCTTAATCGGGCCTTTTTTGTGTATGTTTTTTTTCTCTTGAGTTTTGGCTGTTTTGCTCTGATTATTTAAAATGTTGTCTTATGTTTGTCTCTTTTTCAGTTTGGCAACGCCCAATAAGGTGTATGGCGCAGCCAGTGACCGCGTCCAGGGCATCTCCAATGAGAGTGGGGGTCAAGTGGTCCTCGTGGATGTCCTACAGGACGGTGACTTCAGGCAGGCTAAGGAAGACGCAACTGGATTTAAAACAGGTGCTTGCGGCAGACGAGTGCTGCCATGCGTCTTGGGCAGACTGAAATGACCAGAGACCTTTGAACCGCCAGGATTAGCTTCCTCTTGGGACTAATAAACTCAGCACAATCATCTAGGAATGCTGGGAAGGGTGGACAAGAGGCCCTACGGCAGCAGGACTGTGGTGGGAGAAGCATCTGTGTTAGTTCTATGTCAGGAGCAGGTAACAAACGAACAGCCCACAATAGTGACCCACCAAGAATCCGCAAGAAGTGGCAGCAGTAGGCTATCTGCCTATCAGGACTAATGAGACTGCACCTGAGACCAGACAGCGATGGCCCAACAGGCGATGAGCTGCAGGGTCTGAGAGGAACGGAGGCATCCTGCAGCTGCAGTATTGGGGGGGTGGAATTTGGAATGATTCTGGAGCCTCCTGATGGAAAGGGCTAGTGGACTGACCTATAGGGAGCCCAGGCAGGTGGGATCTGGGTCCCCAAGGCTTTCTACAGCCCTCAGCCCTCCCGCCATTTGCTTCTCCAACCTTCAGAAGATGGATCTCTGGGGGCTACTTCTGGGATTCCCAGGAAAAAAGGAACCAGAGGAAGCCTGTTTTTGTAAGAGGGGTCTCAGATTAACCTCCAGGGTGCCCAGGCCAGCACTGTGGATAGGCTCTTTCCTTGCCCTCTGGAAACAACGTAGTTGGACACTATGCTGACTGCTTTACATGTGACTCTTAAAAAGGCATTCAAGTTGTATTAGTGCTCTTTACAAGGAAAAAACTGGTGTCTGTATTTCATATCACCACAAACAGGGCACTGATTACAGACCAAAGAATAGAGTCTACCAATTTTTAACTTGGTGAGCCAGTGAGTTTATTGGGGTCACCTACAGGAGTAGGAATGATTTAGAGTCAGCTGCATCAGCCCAACTCACTACTTGTGAAATGAGTTTTTGGAGTTCTTTGTATGACTTGAAAGCAGCTCAACATGCTTGAGACTCCACTCTTCGTAGCAATCCTTATTGCTTAAATAACCTTCATGGGGGGATGAATCTTTGTGAATCTGTTAAGTTTCAGGGATTTCCTAAGACTTGTGAGTTGCTTACTGAGTAGTCTTGAGCATTCTTTTAGAATGTCCTGAGTCTTAAAAGAGCCTCGCCCTAGGACACAGTGTTTCAACTCAGAGGATACTGTTACACATCACTGAACATTAGTTAAAAATGAGGGTAGGCCTGGGCAGTGGTGGCGCATGCCTTTAATCCCAGCACTCAGGAGACAGAGGCAGGAGGATCCAGGCCAGATTGGTCTACAGAGTGAGTTCCAGGACAGGCTCCAAAGCTACAGAGAAACCCTGTCTTGAAAAACAAAACAAAACAAACAAACAAACAGACCAAAATGAAGAGGGTATTGAAGTCACCTACAGAATTATTGTATTAGGGCATGTCTCACTTTTTCTTTGTCCTTTAATGTTTCTTTATGAAATTAGGGCTCCACTGTGTGGTGAATATATATTTATGATTGTTATATTTCTTGATGCACTTGTTCCCTTTATTAATAATGTAATGTCTACTTTATCTTTTCTAATTTTGACTTGAAGTATGCTTATCAGACATCAGACTAGCCATGACAACTTGTTTTTTACTTCCATTCTTTGACTTTCCACCCATAGGTGTCTTTACCCAAAAGGTGTGTTTCTTGGAGACTATATATATTTGTTTTTTTTTCAAGATGGGGTTTCTCTGCATAGCTTTGGCTGTTTTGCAAAACAGGCTGGCCTTGAACTCAGAGATCTGCCTGCCTCTGCTTCCCGAGTGCTGGGATTAAAGGAATCTATCACCAGTCGAATCCAGTTTTTTCAGTCCAGCCAACCAGTCTGCGTGTCTTTATTGGTAAGCCAAAGTCATTTGCACTTAAGGTTATTATTAAGAGGTGGAATTTTATTGGCTGGGTTATTTTTTCCTCTTTGTCTTCCCTATTCGCGTGATGGCTTTGCTGGTTTACTGTGTGGAGCACACGCGATTGCACTCTGGTTCCCCTTGCCCACTCACTTTCCCATTCAGTTCATCCTCTCCTGTGCTCTTGCGATCCAAGCTTCCTTCCTCTTATGTGTGCAGCATCCCGGAGACTACTTCCTGCAGTGTCAGCTTGGTGGACAGGAAATGGCTTAGTTTGCACCTGTTTTATCAGTTTATAAAATACATTTGCTGGCTACGGCAGTTGGAAGTTCAGCCTGAGAAAATTCCTCTTCACCATATGTTAGCAAGTGTGCAATTCCCATAGTGTACAGAGAGTTAAAAAATGACTTCAATAATGTGCCTTCAAGAGAAACAGCATACACCCATTTCCAGCTTCCAGTTTTTAGTAGTGAGGTGAAAAATATCTTGGAGCAGCTAGTCTGAGACACAGTCTTTTAAAAGGAAAATTGCTTTCCCAGAGGGGAAGGTATTTATTTATTCAGATCAGATTGTTGAAACAATGAGGAATTCTATGAAGGTTTTCATTTTATATTTGAGTGGGGAAACTGTTATGTGATTCTGAGGGGAGAGAGAAGGCTGGGGTGAGGGTGGACATAGCAGGGTGGGAAGAAGTTCCCGGAGAACTCAGAGGCAAACAGCAGGACGCAACTGCCTCCACATCCCTGTGTCTTCCAGGGTTTGGTTAATCCCCTAGCACCAGTTTAGACTTCCCAGTTGTCAAAACACAGACATACTATTTCCCCTAAATACTCTCACTGTGGAAGGAATAGGTTCAGCAAACAAATTCACAAGATGTAATGTATGTGTTAGGTTTGATTGTGGCTGAAACCCCCAGAAGCCCGCAGCCTCCTTCAGTACCAGGACTGCTATTGTGTAACAGAGAGCAGAGGGTTTGTCCTGCTTACTATTTTCAGCCTAGAAGGCAAACCGGAGTGGTGTGAGAATTTACCAAGTGGGACGATTTCCTGTCAATATAAAGTTCTTTTCTGGGAACGGATTCCCCTGGACTCCCAAGATTCAAAACGTTTTCCATCTCTGGCCTTCTTTGCCATTCATCCTGGAAGTTCAAGGCTGGCAGCTCTGGTCTCATATCAAAAAAGCAGGATCTTGATGTCACGTCCACATCTGTCAGATCCTAGAGACGGTGTAAGGGAATCGGGCTTTAAACCACATAAAATTGGACTCTGACCTGGAAATCGTACTTCACCTTTTGGAACGTCGGTTCCCTCCACTGAAAACAGAAACAATTTATAGACAGTGAGTACGTTGCTTGGCTTTGGTAGAGGTTCCGCCAGGGTGGGTACCCCAAAACAAAAACTTCTTTCCTGCTAAAAATCTTTTTTCCTTCTGGGATCTAGTTGATGATGCACTAGATAGTGCACCCGCTGCAGATGTCAGCCAGCCCGGCAGGAGGCAGCAGGATCCAGGCTGGCTCTAGGAGAGAGTTGCCTGCACGGACTCTCTAGGTTCCCGGGTGGCACCCACGTTCCCAGACGGAACTGAATTTAGTGAATTACACATGCGCGCTGCTGGGCGCCGGCCCGCAGGGTAAGAGGGGGCTCCGCCGGAGTGCGCCTGCGCTGAGATTGCTTCCGGAATGAGGTACTGCGCTTGCGTGTAATTCTTTTCCCGTCCGTGGTTTCTTTTCCCTCTTCAGCCTCAGTTCAGGCCCAGGAGAGCCGATGATGTATGTGCATCGCACAGGACAGACTTCCCTACCCTGTATTTCCTTGCTACGGTGCAGAAATAAAGAGGCCTTCGCTGTCCCTACCTGACTGTAAACCATGGTGCCAAGACAGTTCCCCCTATGCCACCTGCGGACGTTCTGATTTTCTAACTTCTAACAGACCTAAATCTCCCAGCCACACACCCGGACTTCCATCCTCTGAAGCTGGAGTTCTGGTGAAAGTTGCAGGCTGAGCTCATGAATTCTGATCTTCTCAGCATCATAAAAAACGTCACTGGGAAATGACCTCAAGGGAATGTAATGGTTAAAGCCTTAGCATGCAAAAAGTACACATAGAAAGTTAGAGCGATTACAGAATGTGCCTGTTTTTCACAGCCTCTAAGTAGTTGTATCCGTTTGAAGCCAGATGTAGTCACATCTTTCTGGCTTGTCTTAGGCCTGGACACAGCAGTCAGGGGTGGCTTTTACTGTCCTTCCTCTCATTCAGGCACCGATCGTTAGAGTTAAAGTTTGTCTGGATAATTCACAATCTTCTTATTGGAAAACCCTTACGTGCCATCTTTCCAGAACCTTTCCCCGGGGAGAGTCACAGTCATAGGACCCGGGGATTTCAAGGTGGGCTTGCTTTGGGGGGACCAATTTAACTTAACCTCCATATGTGGAAGAAGGAAGTTGTTGGCAGAGTGATGAGTATTTGGGGGTTTATCATTTTTGTTTGTTTGTTAGAAATTTGCTATAGACTTTTAAAGGTAACTTTTAAAATGGATTCACTCCTTTTCATTTTCTGCATATTGATGTTTACCCCATGTACCTGGTGCCTGAAGAGACCAGAAGAGGTTATCACATCCTCTGGAACTCTAGATTACAGATGGTTTTGAACCACCATGTGGTACCCGTTCCAGGCTCTCTGAAGAAGCAGCCAAGCTCCTGACTGCTGACCTAGGACCTTTGTAGACATTGTTGACTCCCATCAGCCTGTCTTACCTTCAGGTGATACTGTGCTGAACTCTTGCAACTTAGACTTTCCTGGGATTCTTTTGACATTACTAATTTAATATCAGTTTCTACCATAGACTTTGGGCTCATATGGGCTGTGCCTTCATCTTTTGTGAGTTAAGTCTCCGTAGATTTACAAAAGCCGCGGGACACCTCCCTCTCCCTGGAGCGCTAGGCAGGTGTTAAGCATCATTAGAGCACTGTGAACAATCAGTGATAAATGCTCACAGTAACTCCTTCAGGTTCTTCCTGGAAGCGCACCTTCTCGTGTTCATGTTCTTGGGAATAAGCAGAGACTTTGATGTCTCTTGCTGCCCTGGCTGTTTTAAACAAAAGCGCTGTCAGCCGAACAGCCAGCCGAAGTCTTTTATACCAGCGCTCTCATTTTGAACTCTTTACAGATGCCTTGAGGAAACCACACAAGAATCGCAACCATTCCCACCTAGGCCAGAGAGGAAACACCTCCCCCTTGTGACCTAGCAGAGGGACTGCAGTGGCTGGCGCACATTAGACGATGCTATGATTGGTGCAATCATAACCCTTCATTTGCACGTGAGGTCCGCTTTAATTTGCAGGCATTCTTCCGGATACATAACTGGATTGTTCACTTGGAGATTTGTCTGTGAGATGTTCTCATGTGCTGTCCATCTTGTGTTAAAATATTAGGGTCAACAAAAGGCTCCTCTTGAGTGGTCTTTTCTGGTCTGTGTAGCCTGGCTGAACTGGTCGCAAACCATCAACCTACATATCATGGCGGCAGTGAAGTGGAGGCTGCCCAGTGGCTGTAGCTTGGCCTGTGGAGTGGCTGGACCGCTGCCTGACAGATGAGGAAAAGGCAGATCAGGGAGTGTGGCGAGTGTGCTGGCCCCCATCCCAATAATCTCGACACAGAGAAGGACTGTAGGCATTAATCTCAGACCTTAGTGGAAGTGCGCTGCCCCGCCTCTGGCCTTAGTGAAAATGACTGCAGCCTATGCAGGGTCATCTAGAATTTACCATGCTCGTTTTGCTTAGGGGTCCACTTTTCTAGGCGTGTGCAGGCTGTCTGGAGTACAGGCTCACAGCTGGAACGTGTCTTCCTCTCCAGTTGCTGAAGAGTTTGAGAGTTGTTACAAAGTTTCTCAAACATCTGGCTTCCAAGAGCCATCCAGCCTGCTACCAGTGAAGGGACTGGGTAGCCCACTCAAGGCTACCCAGACAGAAGGGAAGGTGGGCCTGTCAATCAGCCTGCTTCATCAGTTTTAATCATTCATTGAACACATTAAAACTTTTGTTTATAAGGAAGACTTAAGAAAGCTGGACATAGGACTGATATTTTTATCAATACCTAATTAATACTTAATATTTAACAATACTTGACCATGCTGAACACCTTCCTCATATCCCGGGGGGAGGCAGGTGCCTATGTTCAGCCCCACATGGTCTAGCAGGCTGTTCATGCATGCACCCGCCTCCCCAGAACTGGGGAGCTATGACTAGCATTCTGTAACAGTTTATCAATGCTATATGTTCCTTAGTTCATTGTAACTTCTCAATAGCCCTAAAAAGTATATTATAAACGGCTTTAACAAGGGAAATCCTGAGTCAGATATTAGATAATCTATTGAGTTTATACACCCCCAAATGGAAGAGTTTCAACCTATGTCTCCCTTCCATCTGTTAAGGGATGACACTCTCGCTCCAGTGTTTTTGAACAACCCAGATATATCGTTTTCTTAATTTGCTCGACTTGATGACATTGCTTGTATTTCTTTGGGACAAGTCTCCCCTCGCCACTCTGTGGTGCTTGGAAACTGAATGTAGGGCCTCATACATGCTAGGCAAGGGCCCTACCACAGAGCTATGGTCACCTCCCCAATCCATTTCCTTTATAAAAGTATTTATCTTATGCTTAACTATGTATCTATTTGGGAGCATGCTCATTTGTGATTCAGGAGACAGAGAGGGTGTCAGCCCTCCTGCAGCTGAAGTTACAAGTGGGTGTGAGCCATCTGACCAGCATGCTGGAAATCAAAGTCTAACTGAACAAGGTTCTCAACTCTGAGCCAGCTCTCCAGGTCGCCCAATTCCATTTTCTTAATTAGGCAAATGCAGTCATTGTAGTCTCCGATTCATTCAGCAGTTTTGGATTGTCAGAGACCACAGTGTGTGCCTCTCATTGATTCCGT
Organism: Neodon shergylaensis; assembly: GCA_025134845.1. Classification (NCBI taxonomy): domain Eukaryota; kingdom Metazoa; phylum Chordata; class Mammalia; order Rodentia; family Cricetidae; genus Neodon; species Neodon shergylaensis. The sequence continues at coordinate 9,089,983 of JABTXL010001191.1, forward strand.
CTCCCATCATGTGGTTGAAAGGCTGCTCACAAAAAGGTGCTCAAGAATTAGCTGCTCTCCTTGCCTCCTTCGTTTTCAACCAATTGGCTGAAGGATTCTCACTGGGAAAATAAGGCAGAGGTCCTCAGAGGGCAGCATATAGCTGAGGAGGGCTCCAGAGTGGAGCAGAGGAGCCTTGACATGGTATTCAGCGTGAGAGCACGAGCAGGTTGGTTCTGTGCGAGTAGCCTATCAGGCTCTTGCCCTGGTGGTTGCAGTAGAATTACTCCCTGGTACTATGAATGAAGATTGTGTATTCTACCCACAACAAATTATTCTTCTCTCTCAGTCTCATTTTCTGTTTACCCAGCAAAATTTAATAGTAATCTTTACCCTAGTTTTGCCCTGGCCTTTGACACCCTCATTTTTCCAAACAGTAAGGAGTATTTGGTAAAATATTTCATAAGATAAAGCTTCATGTCCTGGTGTAACATGATCCTCAGTCAGGGACCCCTGAGCAGTATTGTGAGCGCTGGGTCTCCTGTGTCTTCAGCCCTGACAGTTATCTGTGCCTTAAGCTGTGTGACGTCACTCTCCATTCCCTCCAATGGACCATGCCACCCCCACTACCCTGATAAGAACATAAAGTTTGCACGATGATCTACAATTATAAGACACGTGAGTTGTGTGTTTTTTTAAAATATTTATTTATTTATTTATTTATTTATTTATTTATTTATTTATTTATTATGTATACAATAGCCTATCTGTCTGTATGCCTGAAGGCCAGAAGAGGGCGCCAGACCTCTTTACAGATGGTTGTGAGCCACCATGTGGTTGCTGGGAATTGAACTCAGGACCTTTGGAAGAGCAGGCAATGCTCTTAACCACTGAGTCATCTCTCCAGCCCTCGAGTTGTGTGTTTTTAAGTGTTTTCTAGTTTAGGAAGGTCATTTTTAGTCGCACATTTGATAATAAGTGTTTTTAAATTGGATTTCTATAATTCAAGTTTCTTAGAAATATGTATGTTGGTAAACCAGTGTGCTGTTGCTTTTATCTAAAAAACAGAAAACTTGTAAGAATAATTTTTCTTTAATTAAAAAACCCTTTAACTTTTAGTTGGCATGTAAAATAATGCATTTTGTTGTGAGATTTTTCACATGTATATGCCCTTGTACTTGGCTTACATTCCCCCCCCCCCCGACCACACTTATCTGCTCCTTCCGATTGGCCTCTTTACTCCTCCCAAATAGTCCCTCTGTGTTATATATATCACATATATGTCAATCTATGTATCTATGTATCTATCTATCTATCTATCTATCTATCTATCTATCTATCTATGTATTGAGCTGATGAATCTGAACGCTTTATAAAGAGCTTCAGATTGAAGAGGAACGTAGAACTGTCCCTCCCCAGGTCTCACAGCTCCTGTGCTCCTGCGTTCACTGAGCCTTTTATTCTTATTATCATGATACAGTTAGTCATGTCTGTGCCAGGAGCTGCTGGCTTCCATGTTCTGCTTGTTGCTATGTTCTGTCTCCCAGGCAGTTTGAGGTAAAACAGGGCTGTCAAATTTCCTTGACTGGGCTCAGTCAATATATGTATTATCATTTCTAAGAACTGAGCATGTACGTGTACACACACACGCATGCAGGACACGTGTAAGTGAAGCTGCAGCTCATCTTGTATTATTTTTCTCCACCTCACTATCCCCTGAACTTTTCTGTTTCTTTGAGGCTTGCCACAAGTATTTTGAACACCACTGTCCGTGAAAGTAATTGGTTTTAAATAGAGGTGACTTTAAAACCCTAGAATTGCCTATAGAACAGGTCTCCCCAGAAACCCCAATATCTTCAACTGTAAAATAAATATATCACAAAGAAGTCCTCTTAGGTGATGTTTTTAGAGCAAAATGAGGACAAATATATGAGCATACCCTCTGTTTATCTGATAATGAAGAACTGTTGGGTCCCTTTTGTACACCATAACATGAGGTCAGCAGCATCCTTTTTTGTTTGTTTTTTCAAAGAAACTGAAACAATACAGGTAGGACGCAGAGTCTAATGAAACAAGACAGTGGGAGCTTGTCAGGAAGTGGCATGGCAGACCGTTTGAAGTTAAGCTCTACTGGCTCAGTTGAACCATTCTTAGGGCTCAGTTTTTGCTTTTGTCAAGGCTTTGACAAGTTTCTTGTACCTTCCCTGCTGCTGTGGGTTCCACACCTTCGTGCTTTTAGTGCCCACTGGGGATTTTCATGTCTGTTGTGGGCTTTAGTGTGATAGCAGACATTGCATTTAATACTGGGGATTTTCATGTCTGTTGTGGGCTTTAGTGTGACAGCAGACATTGCATTTAGTATCTCTAAAACTTATTGCATTAACGGCCATGCAGAGACAACAGCCTCTTCATAGGCAAACCATGAAGAATAAAGACTCAATGTATCAAGAGAGACTATTGGGGGCATTTGGAGGTTTTCAGTGTCTTTGAGTTCTCTGATTCTTCCTTTTCTCAGTAACTCCCACATGGGCACAAGTACCGTGCCCACCAGTTAGCCTACAAGAGCAGAAACATTCTAACCAATGCTGATCTGAGACCAGCTTGTTTTAGTCCACAGGTGCTGCTGCTGGGTACCAATTTGGACCAAATCCAGGGACCCCTTTACCTGTCATAAAGGAGGAAGATACTTCTTTATTCTAGTTGATGTTATTCAGGCATCTATCATGAAGTGCATTTTCACAGGTCTCTTTTATTCATTCACATTTAGAGAACCACAGAGATCTGACCGCAATCATGGCGACCAAGCCTGTCCTTCACTACTCCATTCCCGGGGCAGAATGGAGTCTGTCCACTGGCTCCTGGCTGCAGCTGGAGTAGAGGTGGGTTCTGAGATGAGCATCTTAAGTGGGACTGAGTTGACTGAATGAAATACTTTTCTGAAATAATCTAGATGACATTTCCCACTGAAGGATTTGTTAAAAGTTTCGGTTTGAATACAATTTCAATTACTAAGAGATTAATAGGCCTGACCTAAGAAATTGTTAATTTTTTTTATCAAGGAGTATAATTTTAAAATAAACATAAGAAACATCACTTTTGCAGACCTTATTTTTGTTTAAATAAACTGAAAAATAATCTGTGTCACTTAAGTACCAATGGGAGCTGTGGGTATGGAATGATGATGTTGAACTACTGTTTTTGTTGGGATCGACTATTAGAGTTATTTTCACACAATTCCTATGCTTTAGAAAACAAATTAAATTATTGAAGTATGAAATATGGTCATGTATTTATTAACAATGGGGGAAATTCTGAAAAATATATCATGCAAATTTATCTAATTTTATGTATTTGTTTTTATTGTATATGTGTGTGAGTATGCACGTGGCATGTTGTTTGTGTATGTGTGTGTATGTGTGTATGTGTGTGTGTGTGGGTCAGATGACATCTTGTGGAAGTGAGTTCTCTCCTTCCACCATGTAAGTTCTGGAGCTAGAACTCGGGCCGTCAGTCTTAGCAGCAGGTACCATCACCCAGAGATTCATCTCACTTTCACTTACATCAGGGAATGTTCTTAGACAGAATGTGGGGTTGTGACTTCCTACTTCCCTATGTGATATAGTGTAGCTTATATTCCTCGGTCATGAACTCACACAGCATGGCACTTCATTAAATACTGTAGGCAGGCAATTGTAATACAGTGATAGACGCTTGCATATGTAAGCAAATCTAAGCATAGAAAAGGCACAGTGAAATTATGATTTAAAATACACAGAACGTACGTCTACATAAGCCACTCAACCATGTGTAGGGCTTAATAGACCCTGATCGGAGTGAGCCAGGGAATGAGGAGTAAGGGAATGCCCCCTGAGATCTTCCTTCCTTCCTTCCTTCCTTCCTTCCTTCCTTCCTTCCTTCCTTCCTTCCTTCCTTC
>JABTXL010001191.1:9093905-9144082 GCA_025134845.1 Neodon shergylaensis
TTTCTTTCTTTCTTTCTTTCTTTCTTTCTTTCTTTCTTTCTTTCTTTCTTTCTTCTTTCCTTTTTTTTTTTTGGTTTTTCGAGACAGGGTTTCTCTGTGGCTTTGGAGCCTGTCTTGGAACTATCTCTGTAGACCAGGCTGGCCTTGAACTCACAGAGATCCACCTGCTTCTGCCTCCCAAGTGCTGAGATTAAAGATGTGCGCCACCACTGCCCAGCTTCCTCTAAGACATTTCTATATGCTATAGTTTGAATCAGCAATGTCCTTGAAAGGCCCATGTGGTAGAAGCTTGATCCACAGGGTGGAGTATGTAGAAGAAAGCCTGTTGGCTCAAGACGAATGTTGAAGGTAGATGCGGTGTATAAAGATTAGCAATATGCTTTTCTTGATGTGTAGATATTGTATAACTTTCCATAGTAAAATAATGAAGATGTGAAAAGAAGCACAATTACAGTGAAAATACAGAGCACAAATGAGAGGTGGGTGGATGAGGATGGCAACCACCTGTCAGCCATAGGATATGCTTGCTCAGCAACTACTTGGTGCCGCGCCTATTGTGTGCCGATTCTGTGTTTGGTGCTGGGGGATACAGGTTGACAAAGACAGATGGGTAGCTCTGTGAAGCTTGCTGCAGCAAGAGAAACGACAAAAGAGGATGATTCTAATTCAACCAGGCTTTCCCTAGGAATCACATGGCCAAGACTGCTCTTACAGTATAGCACCTGTATTTGCAGTATTTGCACCTGGTGATAATAAAAACTTACTCTCTCAGAATTCCAAAGGTTGTGCTTTTGAAATTAGTTCTGTTGTGCTCTAGGCTTTAGCTGATGGTGTCAGGGAGGAAACCCAGCTTGTTCCTATCATTTGACAGTGACCACGGTTTGATACATATTCAAGTGTTCTTGGGTTGATATACTACCCTAAACTCCGCCTTCATGGTTACATGGTATTTAACTTATGTGTATGTTTGTGTGTACACATTTCCCCTTTCTCATAAGGATACCAATAATCACATTTGGGAACACCAAAGGTATGACCTCAGCTGTAGGGAACCTTCTTTCCAGATGACATCACATTAACAGTTGTCAGAGTTCAAGGCTAGCCAGGTGTACAGAATGAGTTCCAGAACAGGTACCAGAGAAGTCCTGTGTTGAACCCCCCACCCCCCCAAAAAGGAATAGGCCTGACATAAATGTTTATTAAGAATAAATCAGAGGCTTCAAGATGCCTCAGTGGTTAAGATCACTGACTGTTCTTCCAAAAGACCTTGTTTAATTCCCAGCATCCACGTGGTGGCTCACAATCATCTCTGACTCCACTTCCAGGGAAACTGACCCCCTCTTCCAGCCTCCCTGGGCACACACATGTGGTCCACAGATATACATGCAGGCAAAACACCTATACACATGAAATTAGAAAAATAGTATGAAAAATTTAAATAAATTAGGCTCAAACTACGACACTGAAAGTCCTGAAGCAGGGTGGAAACTGGCAGTGGGCCAGCTTCTGTAATCCAAGCTGTTGTTCATCAAATACATCCGGGCACTGGATCTGATGAAGCATTTGAAATACATTTGCCATATATCATTGCACTAAATCCCCAGGGCAGTTCTATGAGGTCAGAGTTCTCATTCTCTGAGGCGACAGAGTGTGAAAGGGTTAAGTCATGTGAGCAAGGTCAGCTCAGCCAAGGTCACTTTCATACTATTTCACCAGCTTGCCCACTCCCTGTTCATGGAAATGTCTTGTAGTTTACCATCTCCGTGGTTTGATTTGAAAGGTTTCGAACCACCACAGCTTTGTGAATGGAGAAGGGAAGGGGAACAGACAGAGAAGTCAGAATCCATCCAACAAATAGCTTCCGCTTCCAGCTGCTAGGGACATTTGTAGAAATTCAACAAGACACGCATAAGTTAAAAAATTGAAATACCAAGTTGCCAAGTGGCCCTGGTGATGCTATCCTCTAGATGGTGACAGTGGTATCAGGCAGTGCTGGTGTGTTGGGTAGGTGGGAGCTGAGGATGATGGAGAGGCAGGGTGTGAATATGTAAGACCTGAGGCTCTCTGAGTAGGTCTGGCAACTCTCGGGGGATAAGAAGGGTAAGATGCCTCTGACTGTTTGCCAAGGAGTCATTCACTGTGTCCTGGGAATGGCCTCTCCCTGTTCTCTTGTGCTTTCTGCTCAGCAGTGTGAATCTCATGGTGTCCATTGGCCAAGAACACACAGGAATGTGAATCAGAAGAGCAGGGAAGGAACTGACAAGTGTCTTTGAGGCTTTTGGCTTCTGATGAGTACACATTTTAGCAATACTAAAATTGCTTGTGGGAATACAGATCAGCTCCTCTGTATAGAAACTTCTCAGAGAACCTCCCTTAAATAGCACGAGACGGTTTAGGAACATGCCCTGTGAAAGTGCAGTCTGGCTGATGGCCTTGTCACATTCCAGCCCCACTTCTTAAGAAAGAAACCAAAATTTAAAAAGAGCTGGATAATTGCTGGTGGGAATGCAAACTTGTGCAACCACTCTGGAAAGCAGTGTGGCGGTTTCTCAGGAAATTCGGGATCAACCTACCCCTGGACCCAGCAATACCACTCTTGGGAATATACCCAAGAGAGGCCCTATCATACAACAAAAGTATATGCTCAACTATGTTCATAGCAGCATTGTTTGTAATAGCCAGAACCTGGAAACAACCTAGATGTCCTTCAATGGAAGAATGGATGAAGAAAGTATGGAATATATACATATTAGAGTACTACTCAGCAGTAAAAAACAAGGACTTCTTGAATTTTGCATACAAATGGATGGAAATAGAAAACACTATCCTGAGTGAGGTAAGTCAGACCCAAAAAGAGGAACATGGGATGTACTCACTCATATTTGGTTTCTAGCCATAAATAAAGGACATTGAGCCTATAATTCGCGATCCTAGAGAAGCTAAATAAGAAGGAGAACCCAAAGAAAAACATATAGGCATCCTCCTGAATATTAACCTTCATCAGGCGATAAAAGGAGACAGAGACAGAGACCCACACTGGAGCACCGGACTGAAATCTCAAGGTCCAAATCAGGAGCAGAAGGAGAGAGAGCATGAGCAAGCAACTCAGGACTCACACTGGAGCACCGGACTGAAATCTCAAGGTCCAAATCAGGAGCAGAAGGAGAGAGAGCATGAGCAAGCAACTCAGGACTGCAAGGGGTGCACCCACACACTGAGACAATGGGATGTTCTATCGGGAACTCACTAAGGCCAGCTGGCCTGGGTCTGAAAAAGCTTGGGATAAAACCAGACTTGCTGAACATAGTGGACAATGAGGACTACTGAGAACTCAAGAACAATGGCAATGGGTTTTTGATCCTACTGCACGTACTGGCTTTGTGGGAGCCCAGGCAGTTTGGATGCACACCTTACTAGACCTGGATGGAGGTCGGTGGTCCTTGGACTTCTCACAGGTCAGGGAAGCCTGATTGCTCTTCGGGCTGATGAGGGAGGGGGACTTGATTAGGGGAGGGGAAGGGAAATGGGAGGCGGTGGAGGGGAGGAGGCAGAAATCTTTAATAAATAAATAAACAAAGTAAAAAAAAGCTAAAAAAATAAAAAGAGCTGGATAAGAAACAAAAACATCAATGGAGTGAGCTAAAAAAAAAACAAAATGAAGACTAACAAGAGAAATAGCAGACTGGGCTTCACGTGGACAATATCACCAGTCACTTCACAGTTATTTTTCAGAGAGTCAGAACAACTGACAATTCATTCCTTCTCTTCTTCTTCTTCTTCTTCCAAGAGATGAGATCTTCTGTTTTGGCAAGTGCTCCTGGTGGAGATGGACAGGTTGAAGCTGTACAGACTGGAGCCATATCTGGGAAATTCACCCACTATGAAAAGACACAAGGAGAGAGCCCTTTGTCAACAGATAACATGGGAAGGCTTGAGGTGGACCACATGCTAGTGGCAGAGTGGACTTTGGGCTTAACATGCTAAGCCCAACATGTTCAAGTTTCATTAGAATAGGAAGAAGAGGACACTTGGGGTGAAAACTCTAAACAGCCGTGGGCAAAGGACAACCTGCCTGTGTGTCTACAACAGAAGAGGCCCATGAAAGAAATGTTTCCGATGAACTGATTCTTAAAAGATTTGAAAATCTGCTAAGGAATGTAAGCTGTCTGTCAGCTCCTTGTGTGGACTGCCCCACACAAGCGGTGTGTACCCATGGATGGAGGCTGCCTGAAAGCCTCCTACAGTACTGAAGCATCCAAGGCTGATTCAGCATCACAAAGCTGCGTCTCTCTTTGCAGCTCATGGGAAACTGAATGATGGGAAATACAATCTTGCAGGGAACTAGAAAGTGCAGTTCCTCAGGGAGTGCAACATAGGAGAGTTATCAACACCCCAGCCTTTCCATTGCTACCTAGGTATGTGAGCTAGGTATAAGAATATGTCACAGCAGGATCATTCATAACACTCAAACACAGCTGGTCTGAACACTCATTGGCTGGTGAGTGGAAGAACTAAAGGTTCTGCGGGAATTTGAATGAAAATGGCTCCCACAGGCTCATAGCAAGTGGCACTATTAGGAAGTGTGTCTCTGTTGGAGTAGGTGTGGCCTTGTTGGAAGAAGTGGGTCACTAGGAGTAGGCTTTGAGGCTTCAAATGCTCAAATCAGGCCCAGTGTTTCCCTCTCTCTTCCTGTTGCCTGCTGATCCAGGCGTAGAACTCTCAGCTACCTCTCCAGCATCATGTGTGTCTGGGTGCTGTCTTGCTTCTGTTATACAATGTTAGACAATGGACTAAACGTCTGAACCTGTAAGCCGGCCCCAATTAAACGCTTTCCTTTATAAGAATGGTTGTGGTCATGGTGTCTCTTCACAGCAAACCCAAGACAGGTGCTGTACCAGAGAGTGGAATATTATTTGGCCTTGAAAATGAGTGAAGCTCTGATTTGCTGTACAGTTTGCTGAACCTTAAGGTATTATCATCCATGAATGAAAGTCAGCACAAAGTGTCCTGTGTTTTCTGATTCCTTTAATGAGATCTGTCCTGAGCAATTGCACCCACAGGGACAGGAAGTAGAGTAGTGGTTTTCAGAGTTCAGGGACTAGAAAAAAAGCACATAGCTTTCTTCTCAGGGTACCAAAAATATTCTGGAAGTAGAGAATGCTGATGGGTTCAGATTTTTTTTGCATTGTTAAACCACAAATTGATACTCTTTAAAAGAGTGACAGTATGGGGTTGGAGAAATGTCTAGTGGTTAAGAGTACTTCCTGCTCTCCCAGAAAACCCACATCAGTCAACTCACAACCACCTATAACTCTGGTTCCAGAGGATCTGACATCTTCTTCTGACTTCTACAAGCATAGCTATGCCCGTGGTTCCCAATACCTATATGCAGGAACTCACACACACTCATAAAATAAAAAGAAAAAAAAATCTTTTTTTCACTTCTTTATTGACTTTTTGGGACTTTCACATCACGCACCCCAATTCTGCTCATTTCCCAGTCCCCCCATATCTTCTCCTCATCCCTGTCATGCCTCCACAAAAGGCATGCAAACAAACAAACAAACAAAAGCAAAAACAAAGAGAAAATAAAAAACGTACCCCCCCAAAGAAAAAAAAAGTACAACAACAAAAAGACCTTTTGGTTTCTTCTTTCCTGCTTCTCCAACTCCTTTTCGTTCATCCTGATGGCAATGGAGGCTTCGGGTGCCATATAGCATCCCTCTTTGTCCCATCAGTTTTACTGCCAAATGTTCATTGCACTGGTCTGGTTAAAGGCCTTGAGAAGAAACACATCTTTAAAAAGGAATTTTACAGTGTAAGAGGTGATGCGGTGGGGCCATCAGAAGTGCCAGTGTGGCTAGGGCTAAGCAACAGTACACAGCCTTGATGGTCATTCCCCTAGACAGCATATGGAACATTATTGGAAGAACAACTCATGTGGGGTCTAAAATAAGGGAGGGGGAGACAGGTTTGTGGTGAACTGCTGTGCTGGGGACTTCATTTGGAGTTTAACTGGGAGGCAAGCCTTCATTGAGCAGGAGTCGTGTATTTTTAAAAGACTGTAATTTTATGAGTATTCATGTATGTCTGAGCACTCTGGACATGTAGTACCAGCAGAGGCCAGAAGAGGGCATCAGATCCCAAGGAACTGGAGTTACAGAAAGTGGTGCGCCGTTGCGTGGGTGCTAAGACCTCTCTCAGGTCCTCTGGGAGAACAACCAGTGCTCTTAACTGTTGAGCCATGTCGTCAAGTCCCAGAGAGTCGTAGTACTTGCACACAGAAGAAACTGCAGCACAGACGTCAAATCTTTTTTTTTTTATGACATTTTTTTTATTTAGGTCTCAGAATTGTTTTTGGGAATTTGTATGTAAACATCAAACCCCAGGATCCAGCAATACCACTCTCGGGAATATACCCAAGAGATGCTCTATCATACTACAAAAGTATTTGTTCAACTATGTTCATAGCAGCATTATTTGTAATAGCCAGAACCTGGAAACAACCTAGATGCCCCTCAATGGAAGAATGGATAAAGAAAGTATGGAATATGTACGCATTAGAGTACTACTCAGCAGTAAAAAACAGACGTCAAATTTTAAGCACAGAACCAACATTTGCTAGTATTGCTTTTACCAATTCTTACCTCAGTTATGGTTCTAAACATGATAATAATTATACTTGGGCTTTTGCTAGGGAATTAACTTTTTTATGTTTATTATCACACTGTTCTAAGGATTAACTGTACAACACACACAATATCACATATATTAGCATTCAGTAACAGTGAACTCTCTTCCAAGGAGACAAGGTTCATGGGAGACTGGTTGTTTCTGTCTCTGGGGATTAAAATATAAGCAGATGATGTGGCATGTTTGAGAGCTATGGCTGTTTCTCTGCCAATTTTACCATCGGGCAAAAGAGGCCACTGTCACTTTGATCAAAGAGAATGACTTATTATGTTCTTCTGCTTTTGAAACTGTTAGTGATGCTCTGGACAGCTTCTGAGAAGTCAGTCTGAAAGACAGGGGAAATAATGCTTGCTTTCCCATGGGGCACTATCCTCATCAGTGAGCCTCAGGGACGCTAGTGCAGCACCCTAGAGCCTCAACGTGCAAAAGAAGACAGTGACAACAGTTGTCCCTTTACAAGTTACTTTAAAGTTTCACAAATCTCCAGTTTCAATTTCTGTATCTAGACTGGTACTTCCTGGGTCATAAGCAGACTGGGGAGGGTTGGTCTGGGAGACTATGGAGACTCAGTCTGAATGAGTACCATTCTGACTCCCAGATTGTTTAAGAATCATGGCCAAGACTGCCTTGATATCAAAAAACCAACTAGGGCTACATCAACCTGGTTAAATTCTCTTCCACATTGAAGAGCAGGATCCCTGATTTCTGGGCACTTCTTTCTAGCAGGGGATCTGTTTCCAGCCCCCAGTAAGGATTTCTCTCCCAGCATGGAATCTAATGTTTGAACCCGTGGACTGGAAAGGGTGAGACACCCAGTCTCTCTGACTCATCCCCTCTTCTGTCTTAGCTCATGAGCGTTCCTTAAAATACAAATTTTGTCTCTAGCCCCTGGCCTGTAGTGGAGAGGGCTAGAGAAACAAGGAGGGACCTACTAAGAGGTCTTGGGGTTATTAGGAGTGTGAACTTGAAAAAGATAATGGGATCTTAGTTCATTCCCTGTCTGTTTTGTTTCTTGCTTTGAGGCACAATTTTATTCCATAGTGTGCCCCTTAAGACTAAGACCCTCAAGACAGTGAGCCAAAAGTTGTTATAATAAGGTAAATCTGATTGATACGTTTTCCCTTTCCAGGTCTCAAAATTCAGCTTCTACCTCTTATATTTTACATTTATAGGTGTTTTGCCTGCATGTACAAGTGTAAACCACATATGCACAGTGGCACACAGTGCCTATGGAGGCCAGCAAAGGGTGCTGGATCCTTTGGAACAGTAGCTACAGGTGGTTATGAGTCACCATGTAGGTGCTGGAGTTGAACTTTGGTCCTCTGGAAGAACAGCCAGTTCTCCTCATCACTGAGCCATCTTTCCCTATTCAAGATTGTTTTATCGTGTGTGTGTGTGTGTTGGGCCAGAGGTCAATGTTAACTATTTTCCTCTATCTCTCTCCACCTTACATTTGGAGACAGGGTCTCATACTGACCCTGAACCTCATTGATTGACTCCACTGGCTAGTCAGAGAGTCTCCAAGGATCATCCCTGTCTCTGTCACCCAGGGCTGGGAGCTGGGATGGCGGGACAGTGCTGGTATTTGTTAGGTGCAGGACCCTGCACTCAGTCTTCAGCACTGGAGTAGGCAAAGGTGTGATTTAGTAACTGGGCAGCAATTTGGACCCAAAGAGGCTTAGAGAGTGTGCCTCAGCAGTGTGAACAGTAGGTTTTTCAGCCCCAGCAGCAAAGGCAAGGCGGGCACCGTTTGACAGGTTCTGTCTTGGGCATGGTGTGAGAGCCATTGGCCGTATTTGGGATGATCAGTTCAGGTATCTGCCTGTCACTGGCTGAGCGTGACTGGTTTGTGAATGTTAAGATCCAGCTATTTGTTTAAAAAACTTCTGAAAATATGTAATTTTGGTTTTAGTTTCTTCACATATTGAGTTAGAGAGAAGGTTTTCTAACTAAAATTTCGTAGTCAGGGGGCTGAAGCATGAATGATTAGTGCAAGGCTGAGGCTAGCCTGGGCTACCTATCAAGTTAGCCTGGATCCTGAGGCCCTGTCTCAAATTCCCCCAGGACCACAGGAGTAAAGAAGGAAAAAAAAGAAACAAGGCACACAGATAAACTTTCCTCTAAATTCACGGACAACCTCGGGCCTTCCTCCAGTCCTACTTCTGTCTCTCACGGGAAAGTTGGTTTTAATTGCCCTGTATTGTGTATTTTATAATTTCTCTGCCTTCAGTTCCAGCTTGATCTTCCTGTTTCTTTGTTTGTCTTTGTAACATTTAAAGATGTCAACTGGATAGATACATCGTTCTTTCTTGTACTGCACGGAACAACAAATCCACAGGATTAGAATGTGAGGACAAGATAGGGAGGGTGGTGTCCTGACCAGGTCTCCACGTTGGTGTCTCCAGGAAGGCGTTTCTTTCTTTGAATGTTTCTTTCTTCTTCCCTTCACTTTTCACAAAGTGTCTCTTTCTAGCTTCTGAAGTGGAGCTGAAACAGAGGACCCATCTTTGGGGGCTAAGATTTTCCTAGCTGTGTTGGTGTTAGGCTGTTTTCCGTCCATGGCGTGACTGCAGGTTCTGTACTGCAGATCTACAAATCAGAAACAGCAGCTGCCTTATGGTGAATGTGGTTCTATAGTTTGGAAGCCAGCAGAAGCCCCCTTTGGATGAGAGAAACTTTAAAGGAACCAGGAACTTAAAAAATATTAAATAAAACAGATATACATATATTTTGGTTTACAAAAAAAATGACCCCCAAAGGGAGTGGGCACTATTAGGAAATGTGGCCTTGTTGGATGAACTGTGTCACTGCACAGAGGGGCTTTGAAGTCTATTTTGCTTAAGCTTCCCTAAGTGTGACTGTCAGTCAATTTCCTGTTGCCTGCAAGATGTAGGACTCTCAGCACCTCCAGCACCATGTCTGCCTGCACACCACCATGTCCCCATCATGATGATAATGGACTGAACTTCTGAAACTGTAAGTGAGCCCCCTCAACTATAAATGTCTTCCTTATAAGATTTTCAGTGATCATGGTATCTCTTCACAGCAATAGAGACCCTAACTAAGAGAGCAAACAATGTATGTATGAGCCTACTCTTAAATTCTGAAACAGCAAACTATTTAATAATGATCATGGCAATTGTGAAGTTAATAACTTTTAAAAAATACACTTGGGGATCAGAGAGATGGCTCAGCAGTTAGTTTGGGGGAAAAGAAAGACTATGATCAAAATTTAGTATGTAAAAATGTTATTAAAAATAAAAAGGGAACATTTACCTTTGTAGAGGACTTGAGTTCATTTCCCAGCACCCATGTGGTGGCTGACAATCATCTGTAACTCCAGTTCTAAGGGTTCTGACCCCTTCTTCTGAAATCTGCAGGACTTGCACACACATGGGGTACAGACATGCTTGGAGGGAAAACATTCATATATATAAAATACAAACAAACTTTTGGGCTAGAAAAATGGATCAATGGTTAAGAACACCAGCTGCTCTTACAGAGGACACAGGTTCAATTCCTAGCACCCACATGGAAGCTCACAACTGCCTGTAACTACAACTCCAGGGGTCTGACACCCTCTACTGGCCTTCCAGATACCAGGCACACACATGAATACATGCAGGCAAAACATGCATACACATAGGATAAAGATAAATAAAACTTTAAAAATAAAATCAACTGGATAGTGGTGGTGCATGCTTTTAATCCCAGCACTTGGGAGGCAGAGGCAGGTGGACCTATGTGGATTGAGTCCACCCTGGTCTACAGAGTGAGCGCCAGACAGACTCCAAAGCTATACAGAGAAGCGCTGTCTTGAAAAAAAATTTAAATCTACACATGAAATTCTTATTTGCATGTTGACTATAATCTATTAACTTGAATTAGTTGGGAAATAAACTTTGACTTCTATACACTTTTATTAAGTTCAGCAAAAAAAGTAGGCCAAATGATCTACGTGATTTTTTTCAAGACCTGTTCTATGACGTCTATGATACAAGATGGAGTTCATTTTCAACGGTCTCAGATATGAACAGAAAACTCTTTCTTATGGGTTCTCCTGCCTTTCTGAGTGATGGCATGATGAAATTTTCTCCTTCTCTGGAAATTCATTTTTCTTTGTGATAACAATTGGTTCTTCTGGAGGAGTTTTAGAAAAGCTATGACAGACTCTTCAGTGTTTTAGGGGGAAGAAATAAGAGACACCCTGCTGTCCTCACCTCACAGGTGACTCTGCCCCGATGGTGAGTGTGTGCCCACTCCTTCCTCACATCCATCTTTAAGAACTTCCTCCCTACTCATTTTCATACCCTCTGTAGGAATGGATCTGCTTTCGTTGGCTCATTTCTATGACATACATTTTAGTAGAGGGACCAATATCAAGGAAGAGAATAAGTGAAGGACCTCTGTAGCTATCTGTTCATTGATGTGGTGGTTTGAAAGAAAAGGGCCCCCAAAGGCAGTAGCACTGTTAGGAGGTATGGCCTTGTTACAGTAGGTGTGGTTTGGTTGGAGGAAGTGGATCACTGTGGAGGTGGGCTTCGAGGTATCATATATACTCAAGTCACAGCAGTGAGACAGTCCACTTCCTCTTGCCTACAAGTTGTAGGACTCTCAGCTGCTTCCCCAGCATCAGGTCTGCCTTCAGACCACCATGTCCAGTCGTGAGGATAATGGACTGAACCTCTGCACTGTAAGCAAGCCAAAACAGTTAAACGTTTTCCTTTGGAAGACTGCCAAAGTCATGGTGTTCCTTCACAGCAATAGAAACCCTAACTAAGACAACCGGGTTCCATTTAGGACAGAAAGGAGACCAGCCTAGGCCACCAGCCAGAAAGAAAAGACAGCATGCCCAAGGGCATGGCAAGGGAACTGGATGACTAACACTCTCCTTAGCCAGCTGTGTGCCTCTAACCAGAGACCACTCCTTGGGAGCAGCTGCTCACATTCATCTCTGAGCTCACCCAGCCTTGCCTCCAGGGAGCATAAGCTGTCAGCACCCTTTTTCAGGCAGCTGTCCGCACTTGCTCAGTAAGGAGCCCTTCTACCCTGTCCCTCAGAGCATTCTGACTTAACACATCCCTCCTGGTCTCCCCAGTGTTTATCCTCAAATTATCTTAATGTGACCCAAAGCCTGAATGGGACTCAGGGTCCCCTAGCCTTGTGTTCACACATGATGTGCACCTGCTTTGTGTGGACCTTGTTTGGATTTTGATACAAATGATTTGGCTTTAAGAAAATCCCACAGGGACAGTAGAAGGAGTTGGAGTGTTGAATAGTTGTCAGAATGAAGGGAGAGTGTGTTCGTAGTGTGGCAGACAGTTTGGCTTTGTGTGGGAATCGTTTGGGTTTCAGGCCCAGGTAATATTGTTATGGTTTTCTGTCTCTTTAAGAGACAAGCCATGCCCACTCTGCTCCCTCCAGCTTCCGGCCTGAGCTCACTCTCTTTTCCATCTGCCTCTCTCCCCACTTCTCTGCTTCCCCCCTTCTCTGTCTCTCCTCTTCTCCCCCCCCCCCGTCTCTCTGTCCCCCTCCTTCACCCTTCCTCCTCCATAACCCCCTGAATAAACATTCAACCTCACCCTGCATGTCTTGTCTATCCACGTTTCTGTCTTCTGCCCGCCTGCCATGTGTCTCCCTGCCTGGGACCAGCCTCTGCTCAGGGACCAGCAGCCGTCTCTGCCTGGGACTGGCTGCTCCCAGAGCCCTCTGCCTGCCACCACATGGCCCGCTACCACCATTTGGGACCTACAGCATTTCTGCTGCCTACTGCCACGGGGATCTTGCAGCATTTTTTAAAAAAGAACAACAAATATACTGGATAACTTTTTTTGTCTCTGTGCCACTCAACTGGTAGAAACAAATTAAGGAGTGGAGAGAAGCTTGTTTTGACTCATGGTTCAATGGTTTTAGTTTGTCACAGTACAGAGGCATGGCAGCCAGACTGGCATAGTCTGGCAGTGGGAGCTTGCTGGAGGACTTGCTGACATCTTGGTGACCAAGAATTGGAGAGCTCAGGCTACAAGCAGGACCAGGCTGTAACTTTCAAATGTCTGCACCACACAGCCAGAATTCTGCCACCTCCCCGGGCAGCACCACCAGCTGGAGAATAAAGGTTTGGTTTTGTGAACTGGTGGAGACTTTTCACAGTCAAACTGTAGCAGGTATTAAAACAAAATAAGATGGTGCCTGTAATTTGCTTCATCTTAATCTGGGCGTGGCAGGGAGGAAGGCAGAGTGTGTGTGTTTTATTTTCATTGCTGGTCACAAACTCCAAACTGCTTGGAGATGTTTTGACAGTTTAATTTGTGCACTCAGGTGAAAAAAAGGGGAGTAAAACCCAACATAAGAAACTGGTGTTTAAAATAAAACCGCGAGTCAACCGATGCTTCCTCAAAAGTAATTCTCAGACTGCATAGTGTTATCTCAGAAGATGACCTCCGCCAGCTATCTCAGAGGAACCTCTGTTTGGTCTCAGACCCAGGACAAAGGCAACTGATGTGTTTATGTAACATACCAAAGCCAACCTGACCAGGTTCCTCCAGCATCCCTAGGTCCCTGCCTGTTACAGGGTAAGACTGGCACACCCTGCACCACACTCTGCGCTTCTCTGCCCCAGGGGCTGAGCTGCCCTTCCCCAAGCTGCCCTTCTCTATGTAAAGCAGCCATTTGCTATACCCTTTACTCTCCTTGGTCCCCCTCATCTGGCTCAGCTCTGGGTCATGTTTACTCTGGACTTTCCCAGATGTTGCTGCCTCTGGCTATGCTCTCCCTTTTATCTAATAAGAAACCTTTATCCCCACCATGATTGCCTAGGAGCAATCATGTCCCCTTTTTTTTTCTGATAATAAACCTTCATCTCCACCATGCCTTGGAGCAGTCATGCCCCCCTTTTTCTGATAATAAACCTTCATCCCCACCATGCCTAGGAGCAGTCATGTCCCCATTTTTTATCCTCCCCCCATTCACTCTCCACCTGGGCTTTGCGCTTCTGCCAGTCTGTGGCCGTTCATGACCTTGAATAGAAGCATCCAGGGACAGGGACTGAGCTTAGTGACACAGTACTTTCCTAGCATGTGCAAATAAAGACATAAAATAAAGCAAGCACCTGGAAATTTAGGCAGTCTCTAAATTCCTTTCCTTAGAAAATTGATTTGAGCCAGGCAGTGGCAGCTCACGCCTTTAGTCCAGCACTAAGGAGGAAGAGGCAGGCTGAGTTTGAGGCTAACCTGGTCTACAGAATAAATTCCAGGAACCCTGCTTTACCATTATGCTCTTGTACACTGTAAAGATTTATCACCCATATTGACTTAATAAAACACTGATTGGCCAGTAGCCAGGCAGGAAGTATAGGCAGGACAACCAGACTGTGAAAATTCTGGGTAGCAGAAAGGCAGAGAGTCAGTCACCAGCCAGACACAGGAAGCAAGATGAGAATGCCTCATTGAGAGAATGTATGAAGCCACGTGGCTAAACATAGACAAGAATTATGGTAAGAGCTGGTTAATAATAAACCTGAGACATTAGCCCAAGCAGTTAATAATTAATATAAGCCTCTGCGTATTTTTTGGGTCTGAATGGCTGCATGACCAGGTGGGACAGCAACTTCTGTTTACAAAACCCTGTAGTAATTAGAGCAGCAGGGCTGAGTCCCCAGCACCCCGGCCGCCTGTTAGCTTATGCCCGAAATAACAACACACAAACTGTATTCATTTAAACACTGCTTGGCCCATTTCTATCTAGCCTCTTCTCGGCTAACTCTCGCACCTGGACTAGCCCATTTCCTATATTCTGTGTAGCACCCAAAGGTGCGCTTACCGGGAAGTTTCTAGCCTACGTCCATCCTGGGTCGGAGCTTCATCAATCGCGTCTGCCCTGAGAGGAGCAGCGTGATGTCTCTGAGCTCACTTCCTCTTCCTCCCAGCATTATGTTCTGTTTACTCCTCCCACCTATGTTTTAACCTATCAGGGCCAAGCAGTTCCTTTATTACTTAACCAATGAAATCAACAGATTGATATATGACACTCCCACATCAAAACCCTGTCTGGAAAAATGAAACAAAACAAGAAACAAAATTGCCTTCACTCCAGAAAGATTGGCAACAACCCTTTTTTTTGTTTCTGTTTATATGTTACCTGCTTTATGGACAGAGTTAAAATGAACCAAATACTCAAAAGGAGAAGTGAATTTAAAATTATAAAGTCCCCTTGACATACTCACTGACTCTTTGAAATCTGAGCAAATAACATTTTAAGCCACCTTTGCTAGCATGCTCTGTCTCATTTGCCAAACTCAATTACTAAATTTTAAATTATATGACCTGAGATATGACTCTAACTTTTATAGATAATAGCATAAAACCTGTCAGAAACAGCCAGAATCCATGAATTTGTGTCTGTGTCTATGTATATGTGTTGTACATTAAATTCTAAACCTATTTTAATTTCCTTAGATAAAGTAGGTACTAAGAAGATAAAAATTAGATGAGTATGGTGTCACACAGTTTTAGTTCTGCCACTCTGTCACAGAGGCAGGTGGATCTCTGCGAGTCTGAAGCTAGACTGGCCTACATACCAAGTTCTCGGCAAGCCAGGCCTAAAAAGCACAATGAGATATTGTCTCACTGAAATACAATGAAATAAAATAACCCTTTTAAAATTATATGTAGTAATAACACAAATGACTTTTGTTTGTGTGACCTAATAAATCCTTTGTAAATAGGCTGATTTTTAAAAGACTTGGTAAAATAAATATTTCTTTACAATTGCCACTGTCTTTGCTTGGGTTTGCTCATCATACAGTTTGTATAGGCAGATAATTTAATGTAAACATCCTGCTGCTCCTGTGATACTTTTAATGGTTGCTTGACTTGGCTATGAGCTAAAGGGCGAGGGCTCCTCAAACCTTAAAGTTTTACTGGGAGTCTATGTCTTTCCTGTTGTAGGCCTTTAGATTCTAACATCTGGGAAGGTGTTTGTGGCAAAACCCGTGTATCCACAAAACATAGGGGCAGTAGCTATAGAAACGAACTCTCTATGGTTCATTCTCCCTGGGTCAGCCCTACAACTGGGTATGAAGGAAGGGTCAGAGCCTGCAGGTATTATTTTCTTAGCTGTCTGTCTTCTGCTTGCTCACCTGGTGTGTAAGTCACAGACCCAGACAGACCCTGTTTTTCATAGCTGTGTAATCCATGTAGAAATGTCAAACAATTCCACAGAGCATGCTAAAACAAATAAACAAAAAAAAAACCCAACAGGATTTCACCTCCATTTTACATAAGAAACTAAGGTTGAGCTTTATCTGCATAACAGAGCTTATACGAGACAGAACCAAGGTTAGAGCCAACTCAGGCCAACACAGAATCCACCAAATCTTCATGACTATCTTCTTGGATGCTACAGTTAGTAGTTTTTCAA
The DNA here is from genome assembly GCA_025134845.1 of Neodon shergylaensis. NCBI lineage: Eukaryota > Metazoa > Chordata > Mammalia > Rodentia > Cricetidae > Neodon > Neodon shergylaensis. The sequence goes on from JABTXL010001191.1 coordinate 9,110,016, forward strand.
ATCATAGATACTATTTTAAATCAAGTAAAACCTGACTTTTTAGTTTGCATTTAATTGCCATTATGGTGCACACTTGTAATCTCAACACTGGGGAGGTGGAGGCAGGAGGACCAGGAGGCCAAGGTTAGTCTTGGTTACATATTGAGTGTGTGGCCAGCCTGGGCTACATAAGTCTGTCTCAAACAATTAAACAAAACCCTCAAATATGAAGATGAACTAAAACCACAAAGAAATAAGGAATGTACAATATATCAGGATGGGGTGTGAAACATTAATGAACAAATAGATTAAATGCAAAGAATATTGACAAGAAAAGGGTTGAAAACAGAAAGACAAATGCTCTGACCCTATTTATATTTTACATAAACTGGTGAGATTATCAGGTAATTGTCATTTTCTAGTAGTCATTTCACCAAGCATTTTTTCCATCTTGAAAGTATGGGGTCTATACACATTTTACTCTTTGTTCTTTCTTCCTTAAAAAAAAGTGAGAATGTACCATAACTATGTTCATAGCAGAATTGTTTGTCTTAGCCAGAACCTGGAAACAACCTAAATGCCCCTCGACTGAAGAATGTATAAGGAAAATGTGGTACATTTACACAATGAAGTACCACACAGCAGAGAAAAATAATGTCATCTTGAAATTTGCAGGCAAATGGATGAAGCTAGAAAATCATTTTGAGTGACGTAACCCAGGCCCAGAAAGACAATTATCATATGTACGCACTCATAAATGGTTTTTAAACATAAAGCAAAAAAAAAACCAGTTTACAAATCACAATCCCAGAGAACCTAGACAAAAATGAGGACCCTAAGAGAGACACACGTAGATCTAATCTACATGGGAAGTAGAAAAAGACAAGATCTCCTGAGTAAATTGGGAGCATGGGGACCATGGAGAGGGTTGAAGGGAAGGGGAGAGACAGGGAGGGGAGTAGAGAAAAATGTATAACTCGATAAAATCAATAAAAACAACAACAAAACAAAACAAAAAATAAAACAACAACAAAAAACCCAAAAACAATAAAAAAGTAAAGATTTGGTGGTCCAGTGAACAGTCACAGTAGACTCTGACGGGGTGAAGCTGGCTCAGATCAGCGCAGTATTCAACTCATTGTTACCAAACAGAATCTCTGTAGGAAGACAGAGAAAGAACCTTGGATGGTTCCTTTCTGTTCTTACCTCAATGGGCACCACAGGAAGGGTCTGGGTCCCACCTGAAGTGAGTTGAATAGCCATAAGATACCACGAGTCTCTTCTACATTGGCATCACCAATATGGGAGTACCCAGTGGAGATGAGAGGAGACCATACTTGAGGTGAACTCAAATGAGTGTCTATATTGAATTGGATGTAGTTCATGAACATAGCACAGGGACAGAGGTTTCTCCAAACTTATCAATAGGAATAACAGGAATGCTGAAATCATCATTGCAGGGGCTTAGCCACTAGGGAAAAAAAACTTTGGCCAAGGAACAAAGTGAGCGTTGAGAGACCAAGATTGGGGAAGAAAAAGATTAAAAGAGTTGAGTTTTAATTACCAGATATCTCAAAAATGAGGACCACAAATGTATAAACTGTTCAAGTTGACAATGTTTCTTACAGGTTGATACAAGACTCAGGGTTTACATGGAGGATTTCTTATCAGACTAATGCCCCCAGAGTGCTCCTACACTGTCAGAGCATGTGGTCCTCTTCCTTGATTGCTAATAAGATGTGTAAAATTGTGAGAAGTTCCTCAATACATTGAATAGAACTAGTAATGACTCAGAAAACTCAGTACTAACAATATACCCAAGATAAACCAAAACACACCTTCTTTAGTACTTATTTAAAATTGCTTATAGCAGCATCATTCACTGTGTTCAAAATCTGGAAATAAACCAAAAATCCATCAGCAGATGAATAGATGAGAGAATGTTCTATAGCAATACAAGCAAGTATGCCTCATGGACTAACGTTGAAAATCCATGTTACACAAAAGAAAGCAAGAAGTGCCTGCCCTGTGTGAGTCACCTGGTGAGAAGTCAACACCATTTAAATCCCTACAAGTGGTAAGCAGATGAGGGTTGGCTACAGATGAAGGGGTTGAAAAGGGAGTAGCTGCCAAAGCACGTATGTAGATTTCGCTGCTGTCATCACTTTTGAGGCAAAAAAGGTGTTCTAGAACCAGATGGTCCATAGTTGCAGCCTTCTATGAATGTGTCAAACCACTGCATGGGATCCATTTGTGGGGTGACAACTCTGGCATGTGATGCGTGTCAGCGGTGGATTAATTTAAAAGCACATTGAAAGACCATTTCAGGAAAAATAGAGATGGAAGCTAGTAATGCACACAGTTATACTTGTCTAAAGAATTGTATTGAACAAGGAGATAGTGTTGGTCAGATTCTCAAGAAATGAAAACATTGGTCTTCAAAGGAAGATGAAATGAAAATAGAGTATAATGCTATAAAGAGATAAAGCAGAAACTAGAAAAGATTAAATTGAAAAGAGGATTGGAGGGCAGGGTAGTAAAGGAGGGAATATGGAGAAGAATAACATTAAAAGTCCTTTGGAAACCCATGGGGAAACCTACTAACTGTAGAAGTTCCCCCAAACATGTACATATATGAAAGAAAATTAAATGGAGTCACAATATAATGGGAGAAACAATGCCCCAACTATATATCTTAAGCCATCATGTCAAACCTCCAGGTCTAAGGATGGGTTACATCTTGTTGAGTCATTGTCCAAAGGAGTCCCATAGGCCTTCTCCAACAGACATTACAGGCTGTTACCAAAGATCTTGGTTATTCTCCATAACCTGAGAGTATGACCCTATTGTTGAAGACACAATTTACTTATGTCATTGTACATGGAGAGATCAAGCTGATTCTCAACTAGAAGGTTCACCCCTATTGGCTAGCATTCATGAAGCTGGAATGTACTTTTCACTTTTCAGGGGGGAGAAAAGTAACTGCCAATACCACCCAGATATGAACACAGCAACCTACAACAGTGACCTGCCCGTGAGATATACTTGTGCATTAGTGCCACAAGTGCTATGGGAGCAACACACTACTTGTACAGATTTAGGGCTCATTACATGAGATGGAACCCATACTTGACAATGCTAATGTGGCAAAGAACCTGAGATTAGATAAGTCTTTAACCTAGGGGAAAACCTACGCTTATTATTCTATTAAAGGAGCATAGAAATACTTAACAGTATATCCATAGATAAGAGCAAGTCTCAACTCTTCTTAGCTTCTTCTTATAAGCTTCTTCATATGGTAGATGGTAATTAACAAAGATCCACAACTAGACCATGTGCAAAAAGTAAGAGACTTTGGCACACTCAGCCTTACCTGGGATGTCTTCTTCATATCCTGCTCTCTATGCTCTGGAAGAGTTGGCAAACACAAAACAGACTCCATGGGTTTTTCTGTGCTTTTTGTTTTGATGTTTTTTTCCTTATTGATTTTTATTTTTAGCTTATTTGTCTGTTTTGATTTTATCTTTTTCATTTTGTTTTTTTTTCCTTTCTATTGATGGGTGAAGGGCATGAATTTGGGTGGGTAGGGACATGGGGAGGATCTGGGAGGAATTGGAAGAGTGAAGAGTATGATCAAAATACAGTGTAAGAAAAAATTAAATAAAAGTAAATAAAAAGATTAAAAGAGTTCACAGTTTCAAAAAGGAATTGATGCAAGCATGATAGACAGGTAGATCTCTGTGAGTTGGAGATCAACCTGGTCTACATAGTGCGTTCCAGGCCAGTGAGGGTTACATGGTGAGACCTTGTCTCAAACAAAAAGCAATACAAACATGACTACCATAAGTTGTCATCAGTGTTTTTGATCTTGGCCATTCTTACAGGTGTAAGATTTTAAACATAAAGCAAAGAAAGCCAGTCTACAAACCACAATCCCAGAGAATTTAGATAACAATGCAGACACTAAGAGAAACTTACATAGATATAATCTACATGGGTAGTCAAAAGTATAAAATGACAAGATCTCCTGAGTAAATTGGGAGCATGGGGACCTTGGGGGAGGATTGAAGAGGAAGGAGGCAGGGAGGGGAGCAAAGAAAAATGTAGAGCTCAATAAGTATCAATAAAAAAAAGGAAAAAAAAGATGGAATCTTAGAGTTGTTTTGATTTGCATTTCTCTGATGACTAAGGATGTTGAACATTTCCTTAAGTGTCTTTAGCCATTTTAGATTTCTCTGTGGAGAGTTCTATGTTTAGGTCTGTACTCCAATTTTATTGGACTATTTGTTCTTTTGATGACCATAGGCAAACACTCATACATATACATAAATCTTTAAAAAATATGATACCAGCTGTCCATGCCTATCTCTGAGGATAAAGGAGAAAATTTCAGATCACAACTGAATAAATTATGGACCCCCCCCAAGAAAGCAGTCTATAAGGCTCATGCTTATAACACCTGTACTCGGGAGGCTAAAGCAAGGGGATTGCCACAAATCTGACAGCAGTCTGGAGAAATAGTGAGTTCCAGGCCAGTGTGGGCTATCTCAAACAAAACAACAAGTAAAACAACATTTGTAAGATATTCAGGTGACTTACAGATTAAGGGCTAACTCATTTATACATAATTACATATTAATATTACATATTTTGCCTGTCTAAAACACCAGATTGGTCTAATAAAGAGGTGAATGGCAAATAGCTAGGCAGGAGAGAGGCTGGGTGTGGCTGAGATGCAGAGAGAATAAATAGAAGAAGAGTGTGAAAGAGAGGAGCAAGCAAAGGAGGAGAGGAGGATGCCGGGGGCCAGCCACTCAACTGCATAGCCAGATGTGGAGTAAGAAGGAAAGAAAAGATATACAGAAATAGAGAAAGGTAAAAGCTCAGAGCAGGCTCCCCATAGAGCGAAGAGTAAAAACAAACAGAACAAAGCCCCACAACAAAGCAATGCCTCAGTATCTCAACACTAATGACATCCTACAATGAAGATCTCATTCTTGGATTTCAGTTGGTGGTTCAGTCAGTCTTGTCCAACCAGCCAGGGCTTGGGGGAGGAGCTATGTGCTTCAACCCATGATTGGCAAGAATCCACATGGGGTGAGATGGGATTATAGAGCAGTTCTTAGAGAAGCTAGATGTGCTTGGTAAGTGATGGTTATGAGAAAAGGAGTGGGTGATGGTTAGTTCTTTTCTTAGACTCATTACCAAAGCCTTCTCTTCCTGGAGACACCATGAAGACCTTCACATGAACAAATATGTAAGAGCTTTATTTTCTTCATGCCTTAGGCTGATAGGCTATGTGATACCCCTACAACTTGGAGTTTTTACTGAGAATGTTGACATGGCTGGATCATTTTCTATAATGGTTCCCAAACTCAATCAGTTGGTCTATCATAATCATGAGGTCTCTAGGAAGAACTTACTTTGTTTGCCCAGCTATCTACTTCCTCCGACTGCCTTTAAAAGGAAAGTCTTGATTAGGTAACTCTCCTGCCAATTCCTTCCCTCTCCAGTAACTCCCACAGGAGTTTTTGATCTTAGTCTTCCCCATCTTTGAGGTCATATGTTCCTAAGGAGGAGGTAAGTTCCTTGTTTTATAGCTTTGGATTTGTTCAAGGAATTTAGCCACTTGCTGTAGCTCTCTAATGGGGGATGCTTAGGAGCTATTGATGGTTATGGAAGGAAACGAATAGAGACAAGACATGAAAGATGGGTTTTATGGAGTTCCAGCCCCTTGTCTTAGTTTAAAGATGCAGTTATGTGAATGCAGATTGCAAATCTCAGTAACCTATGAGATGATGCAACCACTCCCATTTTGTCAATGGAGAAACTGGCATGTATATTAAGCCCCTTAGGAAATTCTAATATGAAGCAGTAGGGTTGAATAATTCATTAGATATTTTAATTCTGAATTTTGAAATAGTGTTTTTCCACAAGCTATTGCTTTCTCTACATTTGTTTCACTCGACTTTTCATGTGTAGAGATTTGGATTTGAAGGTGAGGCAGTTGATATGCTGTATAATAAATCAGTTCTCATGTATACCATGAAGACCACCTAACTAATAAAGACACCATCATCCCCTGCCAACCTCCTGAAGCCCTTCTGGTTTCTGGCAAACTCTTTCCAGATACTTCAAGGTACTATTGAATGTTCAGGATCTACCACCTGGTCAAGAACCTCATAATTTATCTTGGGACACAAAGATGGGCATTTGACCTCTAGATTTGTCTATTATTTCAACTACTTTAAAATGAACATCATTTATGTCTCTGAAAGAACTTTTGCTTCCCAAGGGAAAAGATAATATGGAAAAGGAGCCCTTGGCTTAATTGTATTATTTTTATTAAAATCCCCATGAATGACAGAAAGTCCTTTTGCAATCTGCTATTGACTTCAGAGAACACTGTGATTAAACTATCAAGATTAATTTTGAAAGCAAAATAATACCAGTAATCCCACCCTCTTTTTCATACTGTTTCTCCAGTTTAGGCTTGTCTTTGTGGAAGGGAGGAGAGGAATCTGTTGGGCCCTTCCCCCTGGAATGTCTGTTTATTATTATTGCTGACCTTTGCTAGCAAGTACATCTTGCATCTCCTGGTGGTACATCTTGCACCTCTTGGCCTAACCTCAAGCTCCTTGTTCCGCTTAGTTGTTAACTGATTCGGCCATTCAATAACATGAACTTTAGAACCCTGGGTTTTTCCACAGTGCTGCAATCTAGTATATATAGACCATGTTCGCCCTTCAGTAAATGGCCTTCTCCTAGCATCAATGACCCGCTGTGTGGTGTTTCTCTAAATCCTCAGCTCCTCGCTCACAACTCCTTACTGTGGTAGCACTGGTGCCTCAGGGATCCATACATAAAGAGAGAAAGAGAAAGAATCAGAACATTTGATCTGCACCACCTGCCACAAGAAGAGGGGCGGGTCTGCCTTGCTCTTGAATTCTTTCCAGCTGTTGGCTTTGGCTTGCAAAGACTTGTCGCTTCTTCGCCTTATCAGTTATTCAATCAGGGTTTTTTTTTTTGGAAAGGCATTTGGAAATCAGTCTGTGGGGGATATTCTTCGTTGGCAGGGAGAAACAGAGTGCAGGCAGTCTCGGGGCAGAGGGAAACTTGGTTTAGGGGCCAAAATTCTGAGTGAAAGCTTTCTTCGCCTTGTGCTTCTGCTCTATAAACTCCTCTGAGACTGTCCTCTGTGTCTCTGTCTCTTCTCTCTCTCTAGTTAGGAATCTCTCAGTATGACTGGAAAGCCCGTGCTTCACTACTTCAATGGAAGAGGAAGAATGGAGTCCATCCGGTGGCTCTTGGCAGCAGCTGGAGTGGAGGTAAGATGCCCGATAGTAGGGTTAGTTTTCTTTTTAGGTTATTCATTGGGAGCTTACTTGGCTACAAGTCGTAGAAAACTTTATGTTCTTTTCAAACAAAAAGGAGCTTTCAACAAATACTCTTTGAATGTTGGGCTGCTGGTGAGTTTGTTTTATGAAATAAGTGCTCAGAGTCTGTGGGGACCTATTATAGATATTATGTTCATTAAGATAGTGTAAATGGTGTTCTACAATAACTAGCAAGGAAAAGAAAGCTAAGGAGGGAAGGGTGAAAAGGAAGGGAGGACTCATTTTACCTCCCAGCTTCTCTCAGGTCATTCTTATCAGTCTAGTGAGAGCACCACCTAATTCCATTTGCCGGAAGAGCATTAAGAGGCAAATACTTAATTTTTAAACATTAACTATTATTATTTGTGGGTGGGAGGCATGTGACACACATATCCAGAGGGCAAAGGATAACTTGCTAGAGTTTGGCTTTCTTTTTTTAAAATATTTATTTATTATGTATGCAATATTCTATCTGTGTGCATGTCTGCAGGCCAGAAGAGGGCACCAGACCTCTTTACAGATGGTTGTGAGCCACCATGTGGTTGCCGGGAATTGAACTCAGGACCTTTGGAAGGGCAGGCAATGCTCTTAACCACTGAGCCATCTCTCCAGCCCCAGAGTTTGGCTTTCTTCTTCCACCATTTGGATCCTGGAAATCAAACCTGGGTTGTTAGGTTTGGAAGCAAGCACCTTTTCCCATGGAGCCACCTCGCTCATCTTCTGATAACTGTACTTAAAGGTGTAGAACAGCTCATGGAAACCAGGTATAGCAGCACACGCCTGTAAACTCTGCACTTGGGAGGTAGAGACAAGAGGATTGAGAGTTTAAGGTCATGCTCTCTGACACTGCAAGTTCAAAGCCAACACAGCCTGCATTAGATCCTGTCTCAAAAAAAACAAATAAGCAAAGATATGTAAGAACATAGCATTTGCCACTAAAATTGTAGCTGTCACATACTTTAATGAAATTGAAAATTACTAAAAATTGTTTATTCAATATTTTGAATATTTTGTTTATGACTTTTTTTGAGACAGGATTTCTCCATGTAGCCCAAGTTGATCTTCATCTCTCTCTTCTTAAAAGTAAAAATTAATAAACTTTCTTTGTTCTTCAGAATTTCATACATGTATAGAATGAACAATGATCATATCCCCCCAGCACACCCCTTCCAGCTTCATGCCTTCGTTTTTAGTTCTCTCTTTCTCTCTCTCTTCCTTCCAAAGTTGAGAGTGGCTCAGAGTGTGGCCCAGAATATGTGGGTATAACATTTATTTTCAAAATGCAATTTGATAACATGATTGCTTAGCAAAATATCAATAGCAAGTTCTACTCCAAGGCCTATGACTTTCCCAGCCATGTGTGTTTGACCAGGATTACACACCCAGTCATGAGATTCATTCCTGTAGAGCAGGCTTCCAATACATTCAGAATGCGATTAGCTACCCCATGACAGTCACATCATTGTGTTATATGACACATAACAATCATATCCACTAGTTTAGTGTCTTGCTTGGCATGTTGGTGCTACAGCATGTAGAATCCAGCACTGGGTAAAACCATTGGTTTTTTTTTTCTATTAGGCGCGCATGCCATGTTCTAGTACAGCAAAAGCTAGCTAGTGGGGAAAAGGCTCACCAGTGTATTTGAATTGATTTCTCTATAAACAAAGTGTGCCATATCTTCAGCAATGAAGTTTACCATACCGTTATGATATATAGTCAAGAGCAAAGATGATACCCTGTGTTGTTTTAGAGACTTCTGAGGCCTCTTGATCAATAACGTGTAGGGATGCGTCCCATGTCTTGCAGTGTGATTTTCCTTTTACAATCCTTGTCTTTTTGGTGCAGCATGGCCCACCAATGCAGGGTAATTCCATTCTTACTGTTTATTTACTCTTTTAATGTCATAGTCTGAAGTTAGCTTACTAGTTACTAAACCTCCAAAAGGTTTTCTCATGTATTCTTAATTTTGTTTAGCCCATTGCCCATTCATTTTTTCTACCCCCTGCCCACACCAGCTCTGAATCCTTCTTTATTCAGCTCTATGCCTGTATTTAGTGGAGTTATTATTTACTGTTTGATTATTTTAGTTCTTGGTGCACCCTAGACGCTAATCCTCTGCCAGATGAAGAGCTGGAAGAGATGGTCTCTCTCATTCCATGGGCTGCCCCTTCATTTGCTTATAGTTTGTGCTGATTTATAGAAGCTTTTTCATTTTATGAGATCCCATTTTTTTTCCTGAGACAGGGTTTCTCTGTGTATCTTTGGGGCCTGTCCTGGAACTAGCTCTTGTAGACCAGTCTGGCCTCAAACTCATAGAGATCTGCCTCCCTCTGCCTCCTGAGTGCTGGGATTAAAGGTGTGTGCCACCCCCACTACCCCCGCTGAAATCCTATTTGTTGATTAGTTCTAATTGTTATTGGAATCTTATTTAAAAAACCTTCTTGTGCCTATAAGTTAAAACACACTGTCTTATCTCCATGGGTGGATTACTAGAGAGCTTTCTTTAAATTTATGGCCACCCCCAAAGTATTTTAACACAAAAATAGAATGCATTCATCGAGACTGTATATTCTGTCTCAGCCCTAATAGAAGGAACCAAGGTTCCAAGAAATAGAGATGTCTTTTTAAAATTTATGTGTGTGTATGTGTGTGTGTGTGTGTGCGTGCGCACATGGGTACAGGAGTGTGCATCTTATAGTGTCATGTGGTGGCAGAGAACAACTCTTCGGCGTTGATTCTTTCTTCTTTGTGGGATATGGGGATTGGGTTCAGGTCATCAAGTATGCTACCAAGTGCCCACCCCCTGGGAAATCTTACCAACATGCTCCCTACTTTTTCCTCCACCATTTTCAGAGAAGGTTAAGTGAGGGAGTGGGACCGACCAGAATGTGGGTAGCAGATGAGGACTGCGGTTCTAGACTGAGTGTGACATAATAAAGCCAGCCAAGTGCCAGTGTTCCTTATTGTGCAGCCTGACCTAGGGAGACAGAAAAAGCACCTGCTTTCTCTGTTACTCAGTTACTAACTCTGCCAGACCTTCCCCACCCTGGTGGACTGCTGAGGAAAATTAATAAGAAAGCCAAAATTCAGTAGGACCATCACCTCCAGCTCAGTGAGCACCAATTTGTTTTGTCGGCCCAGCCTTTATATTTTTGCACCTTTATCTAGACTCCCAACCTGTTCTTGTATGCCTCTGGGAACAATGGATATAGATGACCCTTTTCTATTTCATCCTATCTTTTTCTTCCTGTATTCAATATTATGCTTTTTGATATCTAGTCATGTAGAGTTGGATAGGTTGGGTAGATGTGATAGATGAAGAAAGAGTTATGGAGTATATGTTTCTGTATAGGAGAGAGATGGGTTACTAATACTTTAATAATAAGTTTTAATCTCATTTTTGTGGATTCTTCCTTTAGAATATGAAATTTTATATAAGACACTCATAGCAGATAAAGTGAACTCAATACTTACTCATCAAAAAACCCTCTCACTGTTTTGAGGAGTAATAAATACTTTTAAATATAGTTTTTCTATGAAGCATTCTATAACGTGTATAAAAGTTTTGTTACTATGTTGAAAGAATGAGAAGGTAGGTTTTTGTATCTGTCCTTTGTTTTGTAAGGTGGTGAGAGTACCCCAAACCTGTAATCCATAATCCAGTGGTTGGATTTCAGAGTTCAAGTCTTCTGGAATCAGGAATAAAGGCGGCCTCACACAAGTTTAATACCATCTAAATGTTCAAGAATGCTGAGCAAGGAACCATGTTCTGTATATTAAAGTCCTGGTCTAACAGGAGATTAGGCTGTTTAATCCTATTTAACTTTCCCATGCCACAATAATAATAAACAACATAATCTTATGTTCTGTGTTCTTTGCCTTATTTAGTTTGAAGAAAAACTTTTTGAAAACCGTGAAGAATTTGAGAAGTTAATCCAAGGTGAGAGAAAACCCTTTCACTCCCAGTGTTGCCTGAGACCTGAGATGGTCATCCCCTACTTCGATAGGCCCCTTCTGCTCTTCTCTTCAGTTTTCCAAGAGAACAGTGCGAGTCATGTGGACAGTGACCACCAGGACCCTATCTCTATGTAAGGAAGGCAGCTCCTGAACCTTGTGTTATGGTAAAAATAAAATGTTTCAGTTCCCCAAGGGGTGCAGCATCAGGCCATGATGGTCAGCGGGTTCCAGGCAGGGAGCCACGTGGTGGTTGAGAGACAGCGACATGGATAGGCATGCCATGCAGAGTGAGGTTGGGTATTTACTTAGTGGGTTATGGAAGGGAAGGGAAAAGAGGGAAGGGGAGAAATGGGGAGGAACAGAGAGGGAGAGAGAGAGAGAGAGAGAGAGAGAGAGAGAGAGAGAGAGAAACAGAAAAGGTTGAAGTGGGGAGAAGGTAGAGAGGCAGAAGCTGCCTCTTCAGGGGAGAGACAGAAAGGAAGGAGCTCAGGCAGGAAGCTGAAGGTAGATCTGCTTGCCCTAGGGGACAGGGGAGGGAGTAGGTAGGGCTTGTCTTGTAAATGGACAGGACAGAACATTACACCTTGTAAGTAGGAGGAATGCACTCCAAACTTTCCAAGTTGTGATAGTTATGACTTTTACCTTTCCCCCCCAGAGTTTGCAGTGATCCATTCTGCAGTTGCTTCATGGTACCTCCCTGTTGTTATTTTTCAGCTTTCCAGGATATAAAGTTACTGTCTTTATTATTTATTTTTAAGATTTATTGTTTTGGCTTTTTGAGACAGGGTCTCATGTAACCTAGGCTACACGAACTCATTATGTAGCTTAGAGTGACCTTGAACCTGCAGTCTTCCTGAGTCCTGGGATTACAGATGAATACCACCATGCACAATGAACATCTTTATATTAAATTCTCTCTGCTAAGTAAGTTGTGTGGTTTGGCCTCCCGGTTAGATCCGAATTGATGAGAGGAGACTGGCCCAACCCACCCAACTTCAAAGATTGTAACAGGACAAGCCCCACTGTTGCCCTCATTGGGGGTGGTGTGTATGTGAAGAGTGAGGCAGAGACTGAGAGACAGAGACAGAATTCCTTCTAATCAAAGAACCATTGCCATCTTACACTTCTTATTCTGTTGTGATTTCTCGGTTGGGTTGTTTTGCTACAAAGCATCTTGGGAACATTGAAGAGATAAGCCCAGAGTAAACAACATCACCTGGATGGGAGCTTATGTACAGAAGAGCAAATTTCAAGAAAGACTTTGCATTCAGAGTGAGGGTCAAAATTTATGTGTGTTTTCTGGAAAGCAATGGCAAATGATAGAAAGAACTAAACAGTGGTACAGCGTAAGACTTCAGGAGACAACCAGATGCAGAGGAGGAATGGGTAAGGAGACTGAACTCAGAATAACAACAGAGGGTGCTGCCCAGGGTCATAGGTAAATGGTGTCTAAATGAGTGGTATGTCCCTAGGGAAAAAGACTACAAAAGTAGAGGAACACTGGTCCAAGGGAATGCTTTGCATCTACATGAATCCAACATTTCCAAAAATATCTCAAAATTGACCCCAAATGTCAAATATTTATTAGGAGCCTTGCTCCTAATGGGTCCAATGACATGGGACGGATGTGTGAAGTTGACAAAATGAAGGAAATGCTGATCACCTGTTTCAAACAAGTGGCTCTGGACAGATCGAGCCATTTTTATTCATACAGTTTTTTTTTTGGTTAAAGAATGCATCTTTCTCCTCTTGGGTGCTAGAAAGTGCTTTGATAAATGGATTCTATGGTCCTCTTTCATAGAGCGTTTAGAACGAAAGGAAATGTAGTTACCACTCTGGCGAGCAGGAGATAATCTAGCTTCTCATTGTGCATTTCAAGGTGGAGTCCTGATGTATGAACAAGGGCCCGTGGTTGAAATGGACGGGATGAATTTGGTGCAAACAAGAGCCACCTTAAGATACATAGCTGCGAAGTGCGGCTTGTATGGAAGAAACCTACAAGAACAGGCTTGGTAAAAAAAAAAGACTGTTTGTTACTTAGAGCAAGAGCCAAAGCAAAACAACAACAACAACAGCAGCAAAAGCACCCAAACCAGAACACTGACATTTAGCATCACTAGAAGCCATGTTCATAGCATAGTTCTAGATAGACTGAAACAAAGCCCGCTTTTGTCCTTGACTGGAAGAATCGATTGCAACCAATTCCAAAGAGGAAGAAGCCATGATAGTCCATTACACAATATTTACCTGCAGCAAGAATTCATTTGGGTAACTACTAATAATAGGGTTCCAATTTTTTTTTATTTATTTGTCTGGCTGTCGTTAGTAGAGGGGGTTAACTATGTTTTCATAAATCCATGTTTGCCTCTACCATGTGGGAATGGTACACAAAAATAAAGAAAACCCACTCATGCATTTATTTGGAGGCTAGGGTTCACTTAACCCTGTAAATCCAAAGTGGTTGTAGGAAACCACCTCACCCAAGCTCTGCTTATAGCAGCTTCCCCGCGCCCAAACTCATTCCGCCCCCGGCCTCCTAAACACAATATCAATCGCCCCAGCAATCAGTAGGCCTTCTATGACTCTAAGCCTTAAGTTTGTATCTTACCTAGGAGGAAAAGCAGCAACTTTAAGTTCAAAATTATTGTGTGTATTTGATAAACACTGTTGTTGAGAGAAAAGCCATCCCTTAATACTAGATGAGCTGTATTTTAAGTGACTGTTGTGGCATTGTTTTATATCAAATTGCATTTTAAGACATGTCCAGGAAAAAAAAAAAAGAAATGGACGCAGAGCCAATTTTCAGAGTGCACTACCATTAAGTATTTGCTGTAAGCACTGCCCCCTCTCCAGTCGTCTTTGCCAAGTTTCTTCTGGCTGTTTTGCTGCACTGCAGTTTACTGTGTTCCTCTGTCTTTGTATGTTTGTGCATTGCTGGGTGCATCTGGAGAGATGCTCAGACTCAGGATCTAGAGGCTGTTGCAAGGCTATTACAGCTCTTCCTCTAGGAAGAAGTAGAAACTGTCTGTATATCCATCTTTAATAATATTAGTAGCTTTGGTGCTCAATGCTACTATTCCTTCCACATTTAGTATTTAGAGTAATTAGATTTAAAAAAGTTTTCCCTCATTTACTATCTAGTACATGGAGGCATGGTTTCCTATACCAAAAAGAGAGCATTGAAGGTGGATTTTTACCTGTTTTCCACAAATGAGCGGGCTCACCTGTATTCTGTGACAGAGACAAATTTTTATTTTATTATTTTTATGTATTAATATTTATCATTTTAGCATCACTCTCCCTTTAAGCATTTTTTGATATACTTAATTTTTTTCAGTTCCTATTCTCATTTATGTTCAAAATGCCCTACTTTTGGCCAATGGGGCCTAATGACTCCTCAGAATAATTTACATTACCATAATAGTTTCTGGTAACTCCTTTGCATGTTTACCTGAAGATCCAGATCAGCCCTGGGCATCTCTCATTCCAGATATGGACCCAGCCATTTCCCTAAGGAGCTGCTGTTAATTTTGGCACGAACTAGTTTTAAAGTAGATATGCCACAGACCTAATGTGTATAAATTGAAGGTGAGATGGTAATTTATTCATAGTGATTTCATTGATACACCACTATATGATAAAGCCTTGAATATGCTATGGTATACTTTCAACTCTATACCTAAATAATTCCACAGTGGTCCTGACACTCTGAGTGGTCCTCTTGGGAATCTGCTACAGAACAGTCACTCAGATCTGTGAGCTGAGGCCTCAGCTTGGCAGTCCTCAGACTTTCTCATGCAGTAGTGCTTTCTTAAGTCTGGGCCCTGGGCTGGGTCATTTGAATAAATGACATTTCTTTCTCTTTTCATGTGGCTGGATAAGGCTTTCTTAAATCCATGATTCTCAGCATGGATGTCTTATAATGAAGCTAGCTACAAATGTAAAATGATAATCTGGTGGAAGCTGCAAGACATCAATCTTTGCTTTTTACTGTTCAACACAATCTCTGAGACCCATTGCAATGTAAGGCAGAGGCAATGAAAATTTAAGACTACCTTCCAGACACTGGGTGCTTGCTATCTCAGGGCGAAGCTACAGAACCAGAGGTTCAAAAAGATCAGAGATGCATCTTAAATCAGGACTTAGACATACTGTGGGACCCCAAGATTCTTGTCACTGTGCTTCGGTGTCTGTCTTTCCATTCATTCTCGCAGATTGTGTGTGGTCCCCTCTTCCTTCATGGTCTGTTGGCCACCAGCCTGGGAGGACAGAAGGTCAGAAGTGGCAATAGAGAGCTTTGTACAGCCTGTGAACATGGTATAAAATATCCTTCTGAGAGACAGTTTTGGTGAGACAACTCAACTTGATTTCAGAGTGATAGGAGATATAAAGGATGGGGACAGAAGCATCACCTAACTTGCATTAAACAGCAGGTGCCTATCATAAGGGTCCTAGTACAAGTCTAATTACCATTTGGGCACCAGGGGAAGCTTCTTCAGGGGATTGTGTCAAGGGTCACACTAGAGATGAGTCGGCCATCCGGGTCTAGAGATAGTCTCCAGATAAGGTAGGGTAAGAGAGCAGGATGCCACCTCCACCCCCATGCAGGGGAAGGAGTCCTCATGTTGCCCAGCTCGTGGAAAACTGCCAGGTCATTGCAGACTGTAATGTCTGACCAGCAGGGCCTCCCAAAAGTTGTGGGCAGCAGCAAGTAGAGACTTGTGGAGCATATTCCGTGCCATTTAAAATGATATTTTGAGTGATTAAAAATCTTAACTCCACGCGGAGAAGTTTTAGACAAGACAGAGGTCCCTAGATACCTCTTTTCCCAGATGTAGACTATATTAAAATAGGCAAATACCATATATATTTACTCAATGCATTACTTCACTATTATTTCAATACTTTATGTGAGCACATCACATTTTATTAATAGCAGTGCTTCATGATCAATATAAACACACATGTAATTGCACAAACACTTTGGTGCTGTGTTTCTTCTAATTTCCCAGATTAATTTGGGGGGCAGAGTTTTGCTACCTAGCTCAGGACCCTCCCACCTCAGCCTTCTGAGCACTAGGATTCCAGGCTCATACCACTGTACCTGTGTCCGGCTGAGCTTTATTACTATCCTCAAGGAACCACTTGCTGGTATTATAAATACTTGACTAGAGTTCATGAAACAATACCCCTCATGGACCCCCAGGAACCAGGCAGATGAGGTAAACACTATATGAAATGTGTCACTGGTCCATAGGATGTCTTCCTGGTATTGGTAATTCTTCTGTAAACGATCTCCCTTTCTCTAGGATTGATATGTACGTGGAAGGCCTCAGGGACCTGAGTGACATGATTATGTTCCTTCCCCTCTCTCTGCCGGAGGAGAAAGAGATGAATCTTGAATACATCCTCCATCGAGCCACGACAAGATTCTTTCCTGTTTATGAGAAGGTGAGCAACAATCTTTGGCTGTTTTATGGTTTGTATCAAAGACGAAATAAAAACATCAAATGAAATTGAAAGCAGAGCTCCTTTGGTGGATGAAAGATTGCAAACCCTCTGTGCAAACTTGACCGTCTGCCTTCACTTGTATGACATTTCTTCCTTCCACTGTGGGTAAATGCCGAAAACTTGACCCTCGCTTAAAACAAAATCAGATGCATATTTTGAACTCACTTGCAAACGGATTTAATTGTCTTTTCTGAGTTGCGCAACATGCTTAGAACTGAATGATTAGTACCCAAGTTTACATGTATTGGTCATGAACACATCATTGTCATACATATTATTTGTTACTGTGCCTGTGTCACAGATTACAGGTACCCGACCTTCCTAAGTTATAGTTTTCTCTTAATACATTTAGCAATCCATTTTCTGTCCTTTTGGTCCAAAATGTATCAAACTCTAAATCCTAAATGCTGCAGGCTTTCTTATTACAAATGTCTTTCAAAGGTATTTAAAGTATATCCATCTGTAATTAACACGTAATTTAAGATAGTTTGCTTTCTAATTTTAAAAACTAGTGTCAATAGCATGGATGGTTAATATCCCTATTTTTCCTCCTTATTTTGCTTTTTTTGTGCTGCTGATGGAGATTAAAACCTAGGATAAAACTGTCACATGTGCAAGGCTTTATCCTCAAATACTATGATTTCCAATCCAGCCCCCCTTATACTACTATGAAGCACAGACGCGTCACTCATGGAGAGAAGAGGTAACAGTCCCAACATTTCTAACAACAAAGCCAAGAACAATGATGACTCATCTCTACTGAAGGCCAAGGATGGGGCCATATGCATTTTGCAAGCATTGACTTCTAATATTTGTATTAATTCCAAGAAAGAGGTGCTGTTATCACTCCACTTATAGATGGGGAAATCGCGACATAGAACAACCTGATGAATGCCAGGTTGATAAAAGTCAGTACTTGAATTCACAGCTCTACAGACACTTATCCCATGTCTAAGTCTATAATACAACATGGACTTAGGGGCTGGAATATATACCAGTGATGCCTATTCCATTGATTTTAAATCAACATGACACAATATTTATAGATATGTTGAAAGAACACTTGCTAATAAAATTTGGGTTTGTGTACTTAGAGGGGGATATTCTCCCTGTACACAGGAGCCTTCTAAAGAGCAGCACACCCAAGGAAACTGCCCAGAGATGGGGTGAGGACAGACTGTCACCACATGCCCAGAAAAGCCACCAGACAGGGTGCTGCATAACTTGTGAGTAGGTGCGGGGAGATGAGATGAAAAGGTGGCGAACGAGTATGAGTCTAAACCGTTTTCTGTGCTCAGCTCACTGGAGGGTTGAAGCTAAGCTGAAATCCTAAGAGATTTGGGATAAGGCTTAAATTAAGCTAGGGATGGGACTTAAGTTCATGTTATTAGCTGAGGACAAAAAAACCCCAACAAAACAACAACAACAACAGATTAACAAATAGGTCTAACTTCTCAAAAATCTTCTCCCAAACTAGTAACACTTAAATTTTTGAGAGTGGCCCTCACCTTCTGCCTCCTCCATCCCAACCACATTACAGGCACTAAGAGACAACAAGCAACATTATCTCGTGGGCAATAGGCTGAGTTGGGCTGATGTGCAACTCCTTGAAGTCATCTTAATGGTTGAAGAATGCAAGGCCAGTGTTCTCTCAGGCTTCCCTCAGTTACAGGTAACGTAAAGATGCAGGCCAGACTTCTGTCTGCTATGGGTTTGCTTCTGAGAGAATGAATGTTTGTTATTGCTTTATTCCCTCACTCAGTCATCCTTTATTGTTTCAGAATTCACTTTTATATTTGTGCAACATCCTGTGCTAGAAATATAAACATTAAACACATCTAGTCCAGAAAAGGAGCACACAGGCAGGTACCTTCCTCACAGTGTGCCAAGGTAAAAATACGGAAAAGCAAGTAAGGGCCACCTGGATCATCTCACGGACCTGAAGGAGGCTTCTGCAGGAAGTGAGCCTCTGTGGTTTTGCCTGGCCTGTAGTTGAACCTTAATAAAGTTGCTTCCTAAGCCTCTGCAGTGGCCCCCCACTTGCAGTTGTAGCACTGTAGAGGCTGAGGTAGAAGGATCTCAAGTTCAAGGTCAGCCGTGGGGTGCAGAGCAAGAGTCCTTTCTCAAGAATAAACAAACAGTTGATTTTCTCCCTGGGAGCCAGGGAGGAGCATGTAAGACAATACCATGTAACATAGTCGTTTCTTTAAGACCAACAGCAGTCACGGATGAAACTCATCTTCCTTCCTCTGCACTAAGAACCAAATACACCTCTACTTATTTATTTCATGCATCTCAGAGTAAAGAGACAGGACTTGGAGGTTAGGAAACTTTTCCATTGTGGGTTGGTAGAAGGACTGGGACTCACATTTTAATCTGTCTGATTACACAAATATCATATAGATTAAATCCCATTTATCATTTTAAAGCTAAATTTAAGATATTCAAGACTTGCTACAATCCTAAAGTCTCATTCTTTCACTTCATAGTACAGTGTAAACTTATTTGTAATAGCTATTTGGTTCACTTGATATTTTTTAATGTTGCCTAATTGATACTTCTGAGCATTTCCTGATCATGTACTGCTCCATCCACTGTGATTATCTTAAATAGTAAAAGTCGAAAGCACCTACTCTCTGAGAGATGGCTACACAAACTAAAACCCACTGTTTGAGTTTATGCAG
This sequence comes from Neodon shergylaensis, assembly GCA_025134845.1. NCBI lineage: Eukaryota > Metazoa > Chordata > Mammalia > Rodentia > Cricetidae > Neodon > Neodon shergylaensis. The sequence goes on from JABTXL010001191.1 coordinate 9,129,526, forward strand.
CCACCTAAAGTTGTTTAAAAGATCACAGAACAGCAAGGAAAACACTGGTGGCCTAAAAGTGAGGGCTCCCCTAATTGTGGCACTCGCTGTGATGTGCTGATGTTGCTTTTATGGATAATATGTCAACGGCATCATTACAGGGGTGGGCTATTCACATTTCAGACACTAGGATATAATACTTAAAATGAAATCAGCTGATTACAGCTTGTGAATACTTTTATTACTCATAAAATATTGAAACTTGCCTTGTACAAGGGTACTATCATTTGGCAATCATAGACAATGAAGGAAAATTCCATTATCCCTTTCCCACAGTGTGTAAAACAAATTATATTTGTTTCTTTTGAAATGTGCACACACTCACGCACACATACATATACACTCTCTAATATTCACTCACATACACTCACATATACACACTTGCTCACATTCTCTCTTTCTCTCTCTCTCTTTCTCTCTCTCTCTCTCTCTCTCTCTCTCTCTCTCTCTCTCTCTCTCACACACACACACAGGCGGGTGTGTGCGGGTCCTGGAGGAGGTCAGGAGAGGGTGTCAGATCCCCTTGAGCAGGAGTTACAGGTGACTGTGAGCTGCCTGGTAGTGGTGACAGAACTCAGGTCCCCTGGAAGAGTGGGACAGTTCCTTAACCACTAAGCCATCTCTCCAGGGAATACAAATTCCACACATTTTTTTCATTTATCAGAACACACCTTCCTTGTATTTATTTTGCTACATTCTTCTCTCACGGATTGTGGCCTTTTACCTTGCAGGACTTCAAGGTCAGAACCAGCCAGATCCCTACAATTAACAGATTTCTCCAGCCTGGAAGCCAGAGGAAGCCTCCATTGGATGATGAGTCCCTTGGGACTGCGAAGGACATATTCAAATTTGAACAAGGCGTGTTTCTTAAAAACATGAGCACTATAGTAGCTGAGTATTAACAGACACAGAGGCCCATGGAAGTCAGTGAACACTTTACACTGTGCTTGTATCAGTGCCCAAGAAAACATCCTGGTGCTATGCCTGTAAAGAGATGATGAGCATGCAAGGAAATAAACTACTGGAAACTTATCAATAAGTCAGAAAAGCCAACTCCTGTTTCTAATAAGACATGCTACCAAGAATGAGTCCAGAAAACCCAAGTAGGGCTCTCTGGACTCTGTACAGTCCTAGAGTAGACTTGCATGTAGTGAGTGGAAGCCAAAAGGTTTTTACTGTGTGTGTGCATGCGTGCACACACACATGTGATCACGAGTTTGCTGTGGCATATGTGTTCAGTTCAGAAAACAGTTCTCTTTATACCTTGTAGACTCTGGAGATTGGAATCATGTGTGGTATTTTGAATGTAATTGGCCCCCATAAACTCATGGGGAGTGGCACTATTTGTCCCTCCTTACCTGGCCCTATCTACAGGCTAGTTCTTCAACCCACAGCCGGCCATCTCCAAGCTACACACCCTGGCATCCAAGAGAACTGCTCTGCCATTCATCTCTCGGGACCACAATACTGCATCATTTTTTCTGAGACTTGCCTTTCAGACTCATTGTTATAACCAGCTAGCTCCTGCAGTACTTTAAGAGCAAGATGAGACCTGGTCCTTAAACAGCCTTCCTGGAGCTGAGGTTTGCTACTAGGTGCGAGTTTGTGGTTGACTGAGTACCATCAACAATGATATCAGGATCCTGATCTCTGTAACCCATGTGGCAAGCAGAAGTTTGTAGCTCGATTCAGCCACAGGTCTTTCCATGGGAGATCCCTGGGTTATCTGTTGGACTTCATGTAATCGTGAGGTCTAATCAGAGCAAGACTGGGGAGCAGAAGGACAGGATCGGGGTGAGGAAGGCAGAGGCTGAGATGAAGAGATCAGGGCTGGGAGGGATTTAAGTTAAAACTTCTACACTGAGGAGTACAACAGATTCAATCTGTTTTTAAATAAATTTATTTATTGCAGGGGCAGGAGTGGGGAAGGGGGGATACACATGCCGCAATGCATGTGTGGAAGTCAAAAGCCAGTTTGTGGGAGTTGGTTCTCTGCTTCCACCATGTAGGTTCCAGGGCTCAAACTAAGGTCATCAGATTGGCAGCAAGAGTCTTTACCAGCTGAACCGTGCCATCATTCCAGATTGAAGCTATTTTAAGTCACTAAGTGTCATGATTCATTTGACCATCAATTCCATTGGATTGAGAAAGGCCTGGGAGACAGTGAAGCTCAGCCCTGGGGTCTGCAACAGCTCTGTGACAGAGTTTCCAGAGACCTCAGGTCCTTAGGACTCTGACCCAGTCGGTAGCTCAATCTTATGGCAGATCCATAACACGGTGGGGTTACTGAGCGTGGGGTTTACTAAGGACAGTATGTCAGTGGGGACACGTCCTTGGGGGCTACACCTCGCCCTGGTCTCTTCCTGCATGTTCCTTCCTTTGCTTCTTTTCCACCATGAAGCCTCTCTGATCTCCTTCCAAGCCCAGAAACAAAGTTAACCAATGACAATGGGATAAACCCTCTAAAACCATGAGTCATAACACAGAGTCCCCATCAGGTCTTTGGGATGAGAAAGCCTATGGGAAGAAGTCTTGGTAACTTTTTACAGCCTGTGTAAAAAAGAAACAGGTTGCTCATTCCTGGGCTTTCCTGTGTCTCTGTTGCTAGACCTCAGGCCTGTGTCCCACAGTTTTCCACAGCTGTCACACTAGCAGCCATGACACCCAGACCAGAGCAACCCAAGAGACAGAATAAGAAGAGAGACTTGGCAGCAGTGGTCTCTTGTTTGACTCCCGAACATCAAACCACTTACCCACCCAATATGGTCGTCATTGATTTATTTAATTCTTATGAGTGTGTGTCTGTCTATGTGTCCCCTTGGAGGCCAGAAGAGTGTGTTTGATCTCCTGGAGCTGGAGATACAGGGGTTCATGAGTCACATGTGGATGCTGAGAACCACATTCAGGTCTTCAGCAAGAGCAGCAAGTACTGTTAACTGCTGAGCAATCTGTCTCACCAGTCTACCTACAAATAATTTAAGTAACTTTTTTTTTAAAGACAAGGTCTTTCTATTGGTGCTGGCTGCATTAGAATTTGCTGTATACCCTAGACTGTCTTCACACACATGCCAATCTTCTCCATCAACCAGAGGCATCTCCTCTATACCTTATGTGGTGACCTCCACATGTCCCAGACTCAGCACTAGGCACAGAGCAGGCAGATGGCATGAGAGAGTCTCCTGCCACCTTTGAGGTCAAGGAGAGTGGAGATGTAAGGGAAAGGGTCTCCAGACCCAAGGTCCTAAGAAGTGACCAGGTAGAGGGGACTGTGTATACTTACAGGGCTTTTTTAATGCTCTCTGAGTGAGTGATGGATATATCAGTGAAAACAGAATGTTCACCTGAATGCTTCCCAGGGACTCAAGAAGATTGGGGATGACAGGAGTCTTATGGTCACTGTCACTATTTGAAACAATGGTAGCTCTCCAGTTCTCAGTGGGATCTACGAGAGAAATCACTAACCATGGATAAGATACTAACTAGTGTTTCTGCACCCTGCCTATAAGCCAGGCACCTGCCTGAGCTCTTGGTCATCCTAACACCTTTTATCCTCACGATGCCTTTTAGATCCTCATGCTCATCAGCTACAGCTGCAGACTCAGAAACCGAGTGCAGAGACGGCCTGCAAGGAGGAGGGCTGAAATTCGAACCCACACAGTTCAGCTCCAGAGACCAAGCTCATCACGGTGCATACTATAGGGGTTTTAAAATCATTATTATTTCCTCATTCTCTGTGTTGTCAGAAATGCTCCTTGCCTAAATCAATCCCCACCTACCTTTTCACATGCTTCTGTCTCCAGCTCAAGCTCCCAGCAGGGGAATCAAGCAGATGGTGTTCTCCTGGCCACAGGCTGGGGAGGCCTAACGGGTCTCTGCCCCCTTGCCCCTCCTCTACTCCTGCTTTACTTTAAGCCTAGGGCTGTGCAGCATGAATAATAAAAACCTAGATATAGCTTTTGGGGTGTAACCCGAAAACCAGAAAAGCAAAGCAGCCAAACCAATAGGGAAGTCTTATTTCTACCAAGGCTGGGCAGACTAAGCAGACTAAACCTCTCTCTCCTCCCATTTTATATTTCCTCTAGTGTTGGGATTTCAGGTGTGACTTCCTAGTCCTGGGATTAAAGGTGTAGGCCACCATCACCTGGATTTCTTTCCACATTGTTCTTGTGTACCCCAGAGTAGCCTTGACCTCACAGAGATCCATCTGTCTCTGTCTCCCAAACTCTGGGATTAAAGGTGTGTCACCATTACCTCACCTCTAGTGGCTTTAGCTTTGCCTCTGATCTTTAGGAAAGATTTATTTATCAAAATACAAATGATATACCACTACAGAGCTGTGTTAAAGGGAAATCTGGGGATTGTGTTACCTTTTATTAATATCAAAATCCGTGCATAACGATTACAAGACAGAATGAAGAATCCGGGCCATGTCTCCAGCTGCTCTGCAATCTCGTTTCCAAAAGGTGATGGGGAAGCTCCAAGCCATGGGTAGCTGCCAGCTCAACCACCTTCCAAGAAAGCCTGACCCCTTGCTTCCAGTTGTTAGAGAAGACCATGCCCATCGGGCCAAGCTGCCACAATACAATTGGCTAAGGGTCCCAACAACACTGTCTCACAGTTCTGGAAACAGCCTCACTGTCCAGTAGCACTGGGGCTGCTCTTCTTTCCTTTCTGGTAGTAGTGGACCCACTGCACCTGGAAGGGCACAGTGTTGTAGTCTGCAGGGCTTGAAGACAGCTAGGGAGTGTCTTTTGGGAAAGAGGTTACAGAGCAGCCTTGGAGAACTGAGTGTCTGGGTTCTCTGTCTTCCCATGTGGGGTGGCCATTCTCTCACTCACGGAGGAGCCTCTGCTTTCCCTCCCACAGCGTTCCCAAGGATCTCACAGCCATCCCTCTGCCACTGACCCCCCCCTCAGCCAGGTATGGGGGGTTTCCTGGGACGTGGTTCTAGGAAGACTAGGTGGGTAAGAATTCGGCAGTGACAAACAGAAACAAACACAGAGGCAGTTTGAATCAGTGTATTTTGCAGCTCTCAAGCAGGGGTTTTTATACAAGAAAAACAGGCATTACAATTCTAAATGATGTGTGCAGTGAAGCAGTCACAAAGAATAATTATCATAATCATCTAACACAAGAAAACACAAAATCAATCAGGTATTACATTTCATAACAGTGAGTTTGAAGTATCAATTATGAATGGAACAGGTACCATCATAATCACTAAACAAAACAAAATGCAAAAATCACTTATAATAAATGGCAAACTATTAGAAGCGAGATTAAAAAGTCTTTAAGGCACTCAGTTATGACCCCTAGGTCCTGATCAAGTTAATCAATTTCCATGAGTAATCCTTGTCTAACATCTAGCTGCTGTCTTATTAAAAATCCTCAAAGTACAAATTAAAACTCTACTTAAACAATGCTTTCTATACCCAAATGTCATAGCCAACCTCATCTACGCATGCACAGCCATACAAATTCCTATATTGTAGGAAGATATTCTATCAAAGTATTATTTTGTAATTATGTAAATTATTATGAAGCAAAGCATTGAATCTCTCAGAGAAGAGGTCATGGCCAGTGACCCCTTTTCAAGGGGGGGCTTCTCATCCAATTTTCTCGCTTAAAATCTTGGCCCAGGCTATCAGGAACATCTCATAAATATAGAAAAGTAATAGAAGAAGGTGAAGCAGACAAATGCCGTGAGAACTATGGCTCAATATTTGTCTCCAGCTAGAGGGTTCCACAACCAGTTCCAGGAGACCTTCTCCCTTTGGAGTCTAACACCTCAGTCTGTGGAACTTGTCCCACAAAATCCTGGGGTTTATGTGGCATCCCTCCATATCTCATAGGCTCTGTTCTGCTCCCCTTAGAGCTTGTTCTGGGCTCTCACCTGCAGGTGTTACCCCCTCCAGTTACTGCCATGTGTATACGTAGATCTAGCTACAGGGACAGTGGACTAGTATTGGTGTGGTGGGTTCTCTACTTTGCCCTGATCTCACACCCCACAGCTGTTTCCATTCCTGTGCTCCACCGAGAGAGGGAGTATTTCTGAATTTTAAAAGGCTTTTGGGACTCTATTCTATTCCACCTATTGGCTGCCCTTGTCCACTCTTGATATGAGGGCTTTTGCCTTGATTATTGTTTCCTGTTTTTCTGGTTTGGCTGTCATCTCTTAGAGGCCTGCTCTTTTCTGAAGAAGAAACATAGGGGGAGTGGATCTTGGGGGAGATGGGAGGATCTGTCGGGGAGCAAGGAGGAGTGGAGGGAGGGAAAACTGTGGGTGGGATGGATTGTATGAGAGAAGAATCTATTTTCAGTTAGAGAGAGAGAGAGAGAGAGAGAGAGAGAGAGAGAGAGAGAGAGAGGTGGATTGTTCAAATAGAACTTCTTGCTTGCTTGCACACCTCCACTAATCAGACACACACACACACTAAGACACAATCATGCACACTGCATGCTGTAGCACTTTGTTCTACAGAAACACATAAAAGTTGAAACCACTGAACTCTCAGAAAGGCTCCCAGCTAGCATGCTTTCTTCAAAGTAATGTTGATAATCTAAAACTAGAATTCCAGAGACAATGCCCCCTTTTCTGCCACTCTACTTGCCCCCACCATAAACCAAACTAAGACAAAGACATCCATCTGATGCTGTTTGTGTGGCCAGATACCCTCTGTGTTAAATGAGTATATAAAGATCGGGTGTGATGAAAGTGTTCCCACAAAACTCATTTGAACTAAATTCCCATTCTTAGCTACTTAAGAGGGTAAAACTTCAATCTGACTATGGTTTCGTGGAAGTCAGACATTTGGGCAATAATGAGTATTAAATAAGACCATGAGTTGGGACCCTTTTCCCAAGGGACTGGTGACTTTATAGGAGACCAAAGTTAGAATGAAAGGGAGAGAGAGAGAGAGAGAGAGAGAGAGAGAGAGAGAGAGAGAGAAACTGGGCCTGAAACCCCAAACCACCTCCAGTGACACACTTATTCCAACAAGGTCACATCTCCTCATCCTTGTCGAGTAACACCACTCCTAAATTCCAAGCATTCAAATCTATGAGTCTGTGGGGCCATCCCTATTTAAAGCACAAGGGGAGTCAGACAGGAACACGGAATGTAACCAAGGCTCAGGATAGTTTTCTTAAGTCATTATTCATGATGTCACCACTGAATAATGGGACACTCCAACTGTAGGGTCCTTCAAGTGGATACCAACAGTTAGAAGCTATGATTGTGAGACTACCTCAGCTGGGACAGACAAAGGCTAACTATTAACTAGCTAGTCATCTGTCCGTCCATCCTCTCACTCACCAACGTACCCATCCCCCAACTACCCTCCCTCCCTCCATGCACCAATCCAGATTAGTTACATCTGTGTCTCTATAACCAGACACTACCTCCAGGAGGAGGGATTTGTCTTGGCTCATAGTCTCAGAAGGGCCAGGCACTTAGAACACGACAGCAGAAAGAGTGTGTGGTGAAGGATCTGATCATTTTTCATGGACACAGAGCTGGGAACTGGGGAAAATGGGAACTAAACATGACCACATGTTCCTATGGGGTGTCCTACTCCAGGGACGCCCCATACCCTGAGGTCTCCACGACCTCCCTAAACAACTCTGCCAGCTGGCAACTAGAGACTATGGGGATCATTTCACATCTAACCCATAATACTATCTATTTCTGTATCTACAAACTATTTATCTTGCCTCCAAGTCAATCCAGGCAGTTTTTCCTTTTTATCTTTTATATTATTGTTTACTCAATTTGGCAGCAGGAGGGTGGAGTTCAGAGGACAACCTGAGGTAATCAGTTCTCTCCTTCCACCAGGTGTGTGCCAGGGATCAAACATAGGCCCTCCATTTCGGTAATAAGGGTCTATACTTACTGAACCATCTGGCCAGCCCTCTAAACTGACTTTTCTGTTTTTCTCTTGAGACAGGGTTTCTCTGTGTAATAGCTCTGTAACTCACTTCATAAATCAGATTGGCCTCAAACTCACAGAGATCTGCAGTCTGCCTCCTGAGTGCTGAGATTAACGACATGCTCACCACCTTCTCCCAGCTATCAGCTATCAGTCTTTAAGACAGTAATAACACACTCGCAGAGAGGCTTTTGCTCCATGAATCCCTCACAGGAAACACTCCCAGTGATCCTGGCAGAAGCTCCACTCCTTCTCACAACCTAGCCTTGGAATTCCACAGCAACACTTGCCCTCACACTGCTGGAAGAGTTCCACACCCACCCAGATTCAAAGACACAGACACCCATCCATCGGGAGGAGCCGCCCTGAAAGAAGAATATGGGAGAATATGGAGGAATCACAGCTGCCATATTTGAAGTTACAAGTCACACAGGCTGAGTTCTGCAGAAGAAAAGCTGAAACTGGGAGTCATTTGTGAAGAGGGAGAAGGTGTGACCTGAAGAGACCTTTCTCTGGCACAGGTCACCACTGGGAGCCCACTGAAGGGACTCTGGCCAGCTCAAGCATAGAAGCATGGCTCTTGTAGTCCTTGCCCTTCTCTCCCATCCTCTGCCTTCTAAAAACTGTTAGATTACATTCCCAAAGGGGGCCACCAAGGTCTATTGCCTCATAAGGCCAATTTCTCCTCCTGAGGCTGACTACCAAGGTCTAGCCATCAAAAGTCCCCTTTGGCTCACCTAATTGACATGCCCTTTTAAAGTTAAGCACGTCATCCGAACAGAGGGATTCCTATTTTACCTTGGTAAAATTTATTTATCTATAGGCCTCTTCTGTCCCTCATGTATCCAGAGGTAGTCTATTGTCCCCCCCAATATAAAACCACTGCCCCTCTCCATTTTCCCTTCCCCTTTTCCCTTGTCATTTATCTCCTTTACCACAGCATCCTTGCCCATTCTAACGCAGCCCCCCCTTTCTCCTACACTTAATTATACCTGCAAAGACATTTGCTGTTGTTTTCCTGCCAGAGTTAGAAATCAGCCCCCCCTTTTTTTTACATCTCTGCTTAATAAAGAATCTCCCTGTGAAGCAGGTGTTTGGGTGTAGTTTGTACCCAATTGGGGATCTGGGAGGGAGCCCCTGTTGTGCATGGGTCCCCTTTGACCACTGCATCTGGATCTCCAGGGGCGAAACATTGGTTCCCTTTGCTCAAATCAGCTACCTTCTTCCTAGGGAGCTTCAGGTATCTCACAGAGAGTTAAGTCCAATTCCTTGAGTGCATCTGTTACTCTTTCAAGGTTTTCTGTGCAGGCCTTCACCAACACTATGTGAAAAAGACACTGGGAAGACTGAATTTGACCCAAGAGCCTCTACTACAGTAGGAAACAGGCCATATTCATGAGCTCTCAACCAATGAGCAAAGACAAGTCCATTATGAGCAAAAGAGGTAAGTCATTAGGCTGTGAGATGTTGAAGACAGGAGCTGAACTCACATGACCAATGTGATTAATTCATAGAGATGAAGGAGCTTTATGAGTTAGATCTTCACCACTGTGACAATATGAAGGGAAAAAATTCTTGTTTTGATTCAGAGTTTCAGAGGTCCGGTGTTGAGTATTTTCACATAACATCATGACAGCAGCACCACCTATCAGAGGACATTCTTCAGGCAGACCGGATGCAGAGAAGAGACATTCCAGCTTCTTGTCCTGGGGTCCATCTAGTTCTCAATTAACAAAATAGTGCCATCCATATTCAGGGTGACTCTTCCTTGACTTCCTTCACAGATATAGCAGTAGTGTCCCTCATTAGGTTCTTAGATCATTCTAAATCCAGGCAAGATGACAAGGAGTAACTGTCATGGGAACCCAAGACGACATGTTTACAGGTTCTTGCCTGTGATCCTAGTCCTTGAGTGCTGTGGAGGATTGCCACAACCCTGAGGGCTACACTGTGAACTTGAGGCCAGCTGAACTACGGAGGAAGACTCATGAGGAATGACCATTTTAATGTGTCACTGACAAAGAATATAAACGGTCCAGTACTCTCCTTAAGGATATTCCTACATTCTTAGTAAATGACCCTTTCAGATACTCATCTCATTTCCAGGTGTCTTGGCTAAAGTGTAAGGGTTTTTATGAGAAGAGTTTGTTTTATGAAAAGATTTTTAAGTATCTCTGTCCTCAGTGTTATGAACTACTGGAATATATATGGATATTTACAGTTATTTCTTCAGATTGTGGGATTCATCAGTGAGTTTTCCTGGTTACAACACAAGAGAGTGTAATCCCATTGGCTCTTTCAGATTGTGTTGCGTAGTTTTACATTTCAACTTTTAAGTTTTCCGTGGATTCTTATATCTTGTTATATAAGCCTGCATCTTTAGTAGGGAGCTAGGAAACATCAGAGCTACAGAGGGACAATGTTGCTAGGACAGATCCTCCATCCAGGGACAAGGACTCTAGCAATGATGGCCACAAGTGGGAGCAATTTCATTCCTGTCAGTCAAAGCATGTCTCCTTGGAATTTGGTTTCTGAGGGAAAGAGAGGTCCTATACCAACAGGAAGCAGGTTTATTTAGTATGAAACCTGTGCTACAACTTAGAGGACAAAACCTCAAATTCAGGCTGCTTGTAGGGGTCATTCTTTCTCTGGTGAAATTGGATGGAATAGACTGTGTGATAGCGTTGAGTCTGCTTTGACTTTAGACAACATGGGTAGGGAGGGATGGGGACCAACCAGCTTTGATAAGACCATGTTTATTGGGTACCATTCTGTTGTGATAAAAGTTTATAAACATGGCATCCTAAAATATAGCGAACATAACTGTCTGTCTTTGTTTGGAGGGATTAGAGTCCATGGGGGTGGTCAGAGGCATGGAAGCTACTTAGAATTTTGAAAGCAAGTGCAAGAGATTGAGATGTCACAAACTCAAACTCAAGCAAAAAATAGGAGAAGACATGAAGACTAGAATCTAGGTAATTCTAACTCAGGCAACATGACAAGGACTAACTCATAAAATCTCAAGTCGAGGACATGTAGAGTCAGGTCTACAGGCTCTTGCCTGTGATTCTTTTCCATTGGAGCTGTCTCTCTTAGTTTTGGAGGGATAAGAGCCTTTTTGGTGTGGGTCAGAGTCATGGAATCTAGCTGGATTCCTAAAAGCAAACACAGGAGATTGAGATGTGACCAACTGAAACTCAAGCAAGAAGTAGGAGAGGACATAAAGTCTATGCTGATTCATCAAAGGACAGTCCCATTAATGGAGTTTTGTCACTAAGGCTCCACCATATAAAAGTCCCAAACTGGACCATCAACTGACCTTGTGTGTCCATGTGTTCAAATGTCACATTTGTATGAGACATTTCTAATTCAAATTACCACAGTGGGATTGTTGAATGTATGTCAGACGTGCTGAGAACTTGGGGTCTAGTTTGGGAATTTGTGGAACACGTGAATGTGGCGTAGCTGGAGGAACCTAAGACTTAGGACAGTATTCCATATAGTTCAATGTGAATAGCCACCTAATACCAGCTCTATTGGAAACAAGATGCCCCCCAACCGTGGTTCAGCGTGTCTTGAAAGCACAGACACACATACACACACACAAACCCTTCCTCTCTGGAGTTGATTTGGTGCCAGCCATGAAAAAATACCTAGAGCACTGGTTGTGGTACAGAACCTGGTCTAACCACTGTCAGTAATGAGAAGCCATGATTGGACGACTCCTTGGGGTGACATCACAAGAAGGCATTATGAAGTATGCTAACAACTACTGTGTTTCAGGCACCGCCTGCATTGGGCTCCTGTCCTCGTATCTCAGAGTAACTGTCAGTAGTCTACAGAACAAGTGTACTGAATATTGGCTGTGACAGAGTATGAATCTCCAATCTACTGGTCTCTGTTACAGTGAGTTCCTTTCCAGTTCATTGGTTTTGGTTCCAGCATTAAGTTTTGTTATTTCATATTTACATTTATGCTATTAGTTTACATCCTAGGTTTGATTTGTGAATGTCTTATCTATTTCTCCATTATTATCCAACTTCCTATTTGAAAAAGTCATTTAGCCTTCATTTTTTTCTACTGTGGTTTCAATTTTCTTCAGATAGAACATGTGTTACTGTAAACTACCCATAGCAACTTCATTATAACATCCTATCAATGCCTGGGCAGCATGGTCAAACTCTCCTACTTTATTGCTTGCTCCACTCCATCTCTGTGACTAATACTCTTTCTTTGTTAAAGGCTCAGCCCTCCTCTTCCTCAAATCCATAGCAGAAGAAAGCATCATATTTCTTTGTGTAGAATTTCTTTCTCTTAGATGAGAGTTTCTCTACTTGCAGCTACTTCCACAGAGCAGAACAGTTCAGTGGCCACTGGGTCCGAGTATGGGCTCCTCCCCTGAATCTCAACAGATGCTGCTACACTCTCGTCCAGTGTCTTTATGTGAATTATCCTCTGAGTGATTCATGGATTTCTTGGGCTTTAAAGGCATCTTTAGGTTGTTTGGGATATCTCAGACTTCAACACATAGAATTCATACCTATAACTTCCATCCTAAAACTATATTATTTTTCCCCCTAGCTTCTTGTGTCCCTAAATTTTCAAGGAAATATAGAGAACGTAAGGTGAATGGCCAGTCCTCGGGAAGAGGACATCCTTGAGAAGGATTTAAAAATCCTAACATCTCTAGGTTGCGGTTCATTTGGGGAGGTGATGCTTGCCAAACACCTTCCCACATATACACAGGTGGCTGTCAAGGCACTCCAGTAAGCACATAATATTGTGGCAGACATCAGTTCTGAAGTAACAGTCCATAAATCTTTGCAACACTGTAACATTATTCAGTTCTTCCATGCCATTAACACTCTGAATAGCACATATCTGGCTATGGAATACCTTGAAGGAAAAGACCTAGAGATGGTCATCACGGAGGTGGGCTGTTTAAAGGAGGAAAAGGCTAGGCCGATATTCAGTCATTTGTCATCTGCTGTGCACTTCTTGAACCAAAGAAGGATTGCACACTGTGACATCAAGATAGAGAATATCCTGCTGGGTGAACGTGGCAAAGTCAAGCTTTATGATTTCGGGTTTGCCACTCAGCTTGTAGAGGGCCAGATGCTGCAAGATCTATGGGGCTCCTTGTCATATTGGGCCCCAGAGATTCTAGCAAGAAAACCATACGATGGTATGGCAGGGAACATGTGGAGCTTGGGGCATTGTTCTCCATGCCATGGTAACCGGACACTTCCCCAATGAAGAATCCACCAGTGAATTTATGTACTGCCTTTTCACCACCACCTTGTGCCCCATTTCAAATCATCTTACTAAAGCCTGTTACATCATCTTGGCATGATTGCTCACGGGTTATGTCTGGTTCAGGCTTACGTCATCTCTGCTTGTCGAACAGCCATGGCTGGGCCATATTGAGGAGCACATAACATCTCCTGAAAAGGAAATCCTCCACAAGTTCTTGGAGGTGATGTGTAACATTGGGTATACCTGCAAACAGGTTGTATCATCCCTAAAACATCAGCAGTCGAATAACTTAACAGCAACCATGAACATCATAAATTCAAACTGAGCTCTGGGGATAGCAGTCTGGAAAATATCATCCTTGCAGCTGCTAGTAGCCTCCCTGACACCATGAAGAGGAGACATAGCGAATCGGCTCTGCTGATCAGATGCAGAAGCAATGCAAGGCTACACACATACAGCTGCCCAGAGGCGATGCACTATTCAGCTAACACAGTTCCAGGAAAATATTCATTGACTGTCAACACTATCAACCCTGGTACAGGAGACAATGCATTAACATGAATTCAGTGGATAGCTTCTCTGAAAACAAAGTCCCAGAATATTTACTGACTGGGTTACAGGGCCCAGCAATCTGAGCTTCTGTCCTGTGTCCCTCCTGCAGCAGGCACTCCTTACCAGTTCTGGAATTCTCTTAGGCCACTTCAGCTTCCCCACGTGGTGTGGGCTGGCAGCAGCAGCACAGTGCTCTGAGTGCATGGGAAATTTGTGGCCTCTATTCACAGGAGGCTCTCAGTAGCTCATCATCTCTGGACTTGTCCTCGTTCAGTAGGAGCCCAGGAAACATCAGCCCACTCTGTCCTCCCAGGCCACCAATGAGAAGAGGATATTTAGTCCCAGTCAACCTTACAATAAGTCCTGTCACTGAGTATCTTCAGCTCCAATTGCCCAGATTAGTCACGTGGCTATTGTTGAGCCAATCAAAGTATCCTAGGTAATGTGATGCTCTGATTGGCCTGGCTTGAGTCATATGACAACCCAGACTGAAGATGAAATTAATTTCTTTAGAATCACAGACATTGAGAGTTAAGGCAAAGCAAGGGACAAGCAAAGAAGGGCAGTTATCAGATGTGGGTGCAGGCCAGCTTCGTACTAAAGAAGGATGCTGTCACAGGACACCAGTCACAGGGACAGCAGGGCCCAGTAAGTTGGCATGCTGTTCACACCAATTCCACTGGGAGACTTACCCAAACCTCTCTGCCCAGAGAACACTTAAAATTTCTCTCTCTCTCTCTCTCTCTCTCTCTCTCTCTCTCTCTCTCTCTCTCTCTCTCTCT
>JABTXL010001202.1:0-12758 GCA_025134845.1 Neodon shergylaensis
ACACACACACACGCGCACACACACGCGCGCACACAGACATGCACACAGGCTCACACGTGCACGCACGCACACACACCACTTCCCACACAAAATAAGTGAATTTTAGAAAAAATGTGATAGACTGCTAATCCAGATTAAGAAGAGAATGACCAGAAAAGTTGGCTGCAAGGGGCCTGTTGATAACCTTGGCAACAGTAGTGTCCTGGGACAAAGATCACAGAAGAGGCAAAGAACAAGGAAATAAGCCTAGAGTTCTTTGAGAAAGTTCTGCTTTGAGAATAGTAGAGTAATATATCTTAAGTTTATCTATGGCATATAAATCTATCCTATAAAAATACACTGCTTGGGAAATGTAACCAAATAGCTAAACTTAGTTTCTGGCAACAAACTGACTGTCCTTAATTAAGTCATTATTTACTAAGTCCACTTCCCAAATTCTATTTTCAGGTTTATATTTAACTGCTGCTAAGTTAATATCTCCACTCATCTTAAGTTTCTAATATTGAAACAAATTTATCTTACCAAAAGGACATAGACTGCCCTCCCACATTATTCCAGAAATAGCATGAGTCAAAAGTATTTAAAAATCCTACTCCCCCAAATAGGACTTTTAGGTCTATGCACTGTGTAAACATTTCCACGTTAACGAGATTCTGACACTCGGGACTCTGGGGTACATACATGGTGATGCGACAGTATGTGAGGGATTACTGGTCTAGCTCTATCATCACTTCAACACACAATATTAACCACTATCTCTTCATGGCTCTTTTAAAGCACAGAAAAACAGAAATGAGGAAGCCATAGAAATCCGTCTGCAGCCTGTTATACTTTCTGAGTTAAGGGAGTCAGAGCAAAGTCTACTGCTGGGCTTGCTCTTTTAGGATGCTGCAACTTATCCATTCCTTTTCCCTCAACACCAACCCTGCTTGTATTTTTGAGACTGGTCTTGCAATGGGAGCCAGGCTGGCTTTCAATTCATGATTTTGTCTCAGAATCCTTCCTCTCAACCCCTGACAACGCTGGAACTATGGGCAGGCTCCACCATGCTCAGCTGTCTTCTCCACTGTTTGCAGGTCACTTTCTTGGGTGGGCATTGCCCTGGATAAAGCAAAAGGGTATTTGAAAAAGCTGAGCCAAAACCCTAGCAACAAATTCTCATTGAAACAGCTCCCGTGTCGTGTGTTTAGCAAAACTGTCCAAAATCTATGTAAATAAGGTTATATTGCTTTGGAATCAAGTTCTTCTGTGTGTTACACCGACTGTGGATCACCACTTGCCTGACAGTCCGATTCATTCTAACTGCATTGTGTACCGTTTAGCTTCCCAGGCTAAAAAGAAGGAAATACTATTCTAGGCAGAAAAACCTGTTTTAGAAGGCAATTTCTTCTCTGAATTTTAAAGGTAAGGCATTTGCTATTACTATTTTAGTACTGAAGACAGAAAATAGAATTTAATGTGAGTATGTGTTAATATACAATAAACAACAACTATAAAAACAAATGCTTAGAGTAAACAAACTATCACTAAAAATGTAAGAGCAGAAAGTTTAGGATCTTAGAAAAAATCAGTAACCACTACAATATTAGTAAGACCCTATAAAATACTTCATGACAAGAATTTCTATTATTAAAATTATAAATGCAGTACTTTAAAACCCTAATCTAAAGGAAAATGGAGTTGTTTTAATTTGTGTCACTAAGATCATATACTCGTTTTTAAACAGCATTTTTTCCCTAACTCAGAGACAAGGTTTCTCTGTGCTCTTCTATGTAGCTTTAGAGCCTGTCCTAGATCTCACTCTGTAGACCAGGCTGGGCTCGAACTCAGAGATCCACTGCCTGTGCCTCCTGAGTGCTGGGATTAAAGGCGTGCGCCACCACCACCCAGCTCCAACTCACTTGTTAAGGGACTAATGTAAAGTTAATTTAATAGCAATGATTTTGTACCTTAAATCATGAATAATTGTGATCATGTTTTAATAAGAATAGTCAAGAAGAATATTCATAGTAGAAAAGTAATAAAGAGTTCCAATAGGAGAAATTTAGTATTAAAGCTGAAAAAAAATTCTAAGCTATCCTTAAAGTATTTCAATAACGTTCAAACGGAAGAATATTTTTCAGAAACTTAATGTCACCCATAAAATCAATAACTGCTCAGTGAACAACATAATTCAGCATCATTTAGATCTGGTTCAAAAGGCTCAGTTTCTTGAGTGCTTAATGTATTAATTTAGTTGCTAAATTAAAAGCTTTATGCAAGTTCAACTATTTTAAAGATTAATAGCATTGATGCCATTTGTGATTTATTAAAAGTATCTAATTACATTATAAGTGTAAGTTTTTCTCTTTGTAACTTTATAGGTCTTTTATACAAGAGCTGTAATGTGCCAGGGACTTGTGCTGACAGGAAGGAACGGGAGAAGTAACTGTAGTTCCCACATTTGTTACCCAAGCTTTAGTCAGCCTCCAGTAAAAAGTCTCGTGCTTCAGTATTATCTCTCACAACGTGCACAACCTTAGCCCAACAAAACTGTGCAGACCAACTAAAAAAAAAAAACTAGAAGTGTGGAAGAAAAGTAATGCTTAACCTCTTTTTGATATATATTTTCTATTTTGTGAGTTCCTAGGAAACTTTTTCAAGCTATCTTTATGGCAACTCAAAGAAACACACATTGATACATAAGATTTTTCTTTAAATGATGGGTTATGATCCATTAAATATGTTTAGATGGGGCCCAAACATGTCAAAACATCCATTTGAGAAATACTGGTCTTCAGGTCCTTAACTAGAAGATTCTTCATGGTGCACCAGGGCTTAACATATCAATACACAACAAGGGCATTTTGGAAGACATTTCAGTACTTTAAAGCACAACTGATTATCTGATAGGAATACTTCTTACATAAAGAGACCACTGAAATGCTAACCATGTCAGTGGCTCTTCCTCAAATGTGTCCCTTTCTCTGTACTTGGAATAGAAATCTTTAAGTTAAATGTGGCTCCAGCAGTCAATACAGACTCTCTATTCTGTAGGAAACCAAGTAGAACCATGCACAGCATCAAATGTCTGCATTTTTATTACAGACTTCACTTTTAGTTAGATATTCTTATTTGTTATTTTCACTTTTTTAAAAAATCCTTTCTGTGTCTGTTCTTCCATAACCAGGATAGATGTAAAAGCAGGGACTAGTTTATTAACAAAACCATATTTTTAAATATGGCTTTTAGATTTTAATAGGCTTTTTACATTTTTCTTACATTTTAAAATGTAAGTGTGTATGTGTGTGTCGGTTAGATGACAACTTTCCATCATGAGTCCTAGAGATTAGGCTCAGGTTGTCAGATTTGTCAGCGGGTACCTTTACCTACTGAGCCATGTAGCCAGCCCTAGATTTAAAAAAATCATTAATTACTTTGTTCTCTATTGCTATATTATCACATTCATCTCCTTATGGTTTTGGATGTGCAAAACTTCAAGCTTTTTAATTTAACATCCTATCCATAGCAAGAAATATGAAGCAATAAAAACTGTCTATGCCACTGGAAAAACAGGGTTATAATTTACAAAACCTTTTATAGGAAAGCACTATGGCCATACTGCTCGTGGGTATTAACTCACAGAACTATCCTGCAGATTGGAAAGAAAAGAAACTAGGAAAAAGATTCTTTAAAAATAAAGATTTATAATAGTGAGAGAAAAAAGTTTAACTACTATGTAAATAAGGCTTTAAGATATCATTTTTAAGAACTGACAATCAGTACCTTTTTAAATTTTCCTTGTCGTTTTGCTGCAGACTGCCCCTGGGAGTTAGAACGACATTCTGTAAGAAAACATGCATAATCTACACAGGATGGAGATACCACCTCTGCCTATTTTCTTCCAATTTAACATTTCATCTGTACTTGTCACAGTACTCAGAAGGATCAGATCTGTGACCAAAATGGCGTGCTTAAAGGAAAGCACTACTGCCATACCAACTTCTAAAAATAAAAATGCACTCATATGCCATTTCAGCTTTTTATTTAAAAAGTTTTGTGATCAAACTGCATCAGCATTAAAACATTTAAAAAAAAAAACATTTAAGATTAGCTGACAGTCTGCAGAATCTGACCGTATACAGGAGGTCATGACCATCACATAAGCCTATGGAATTCTCTAAAAAACAAAACAAAAACCTGCAGCACTTAGGGTTTAAATGAAAGGCAAAGTGAAGTAAAATCACACTTTCTTTCCAACTACCAAAATGTAAGAAGTGTAAAATGCTGAGGAAAGTTTAAATGAAAAATTCAATGGTAATTATACTAACTCAGTAACTTTAGATTATTGCTGTCTTCTTCTAAACGACCTTCCTAACTATAGTTAGCTAGGTAAAGTCAATTCCACGTACTTATAATTTCAAAATTGTCTCTAAGAGTATAGTCAGGAAGTACTATTTTCTGAATTGTTGTAAGAATACTTCTGTCAATAACTCTCTTTTGTTATACTTTCCATGAGAAGTAGACTTCTAAGATGAGCCATCTATTATCTGGTTGAAAAATCCAGTTGCAGTCCCACAGAAGGAGCTAAATAGTAAATCTACAGTAAGATCTGAGGATTTCTCTCTTTCTTTCTGTCAAGACAGGGTTTATCTGTGTATTCCTGATTGTCCTGGAACTCACTTTGTGGACCACACTGGACTTGAGCTCAGAGGCTCGCCTGTCTCTGCCTCCTGAGCGCTGGGATTAAAAGCGTGCACCACAATGCCTGGCTATGAGGATTTCTTGAATCAGTTCAAGAACAAAGCCCAGGATCAAGTGCTGGCTGACTTCCAATGACACTGAGCTAGGCATGTGTAAGGAGTACACTGAAATGCAGCCTGAGCGATACTAAGGTACAGCCTTTCTAAGCACAAACTCCCCAAATCAAGCTTCAAGAGCTGTGAATAGATGGCCTTGATTGAACGATGACAAGCAATACAAATAAATTTCAAGATAAATGAGATGAGCTCATCTGACAAGAGCATGTATAGATCCTAGTATTAGGTTAAACAGCCTTGCATAGTTTGGTTTGAACTAACGCTAATGAGAAATGCAAAGATGTAAGAATGACAACTCTAAGTGGGTTTACAATAAATGACCCACAGGCCATAAAGGTGACAGATCCACATAAACATCATTCTGTGCGACAAATCTGTAATGAAAACAGATGGGAAAACCTGAAACAAATGCCCATAAGGCTGAAATAGCAGTTATCTCTAAATCAGAAACAAAAAGCATCTTTTTAAAACTATAAAACACAGTACCAAAAGAAACATTACATCTGCCCACATAATTATACAAGATCTCATCTAGTCTGCACAAACATGACAGCCAATATCCATTGGCAAAAATCCCTCAGATTGGTTTTTATAAACAGCTGAAGAGAATCTGACTCTTCCAATCTCTACAATACGTTGATCAAAATTATAAGGTATGCTGTAATTTTACATTTATTTCAGCCAATTATGACCTGGATCTCAGGAAGATTAGGTATTGAGTCAGAATAGGTTTAGGACATGCGGCATAGGCTTATGGGAAAGAATATAAACTGTTTTTCAATGACACATTTAAATAAACACCAAATATTAATTCACCTTCACTAATAGCACAAGAAAAAGCAACAATCACCCAATTACTCCCCCCCCCCCCGTCTCCTTTACCCATCTGAAGCGTGCCTTTTAAGGCCATCTTCAAAGAGACGGGCAAGGTTAACAGGTACTTTCAGTTAGAACACTAGTACTTACAGCTTTCTTCCCAAGCTCAGTCTTTGACAGTGTCAAGGAGCCTGCAAGGTAGCATCCGGGTCCTGCCCCCTTAGGTATTCTAATGAGAAAATTAAAAAGGGAAAAAGCAACAAAAGAAAAAGTTTCACAAAAATACTTAGAGGAAAACCATCAAAATAATTCCATACCGAAATATTTCCCATGTACAAATTTTCAAAAATAAAGCTGAAAAATCACTTCAGACGCTAGTAAACGATCAATTTAGACTAACGTGAGCCACAACGTCACTCATCAACACCATCACTTACTTATCATCAGGTAAGGAGGTGACAAAGAATGGCTGGTTATATTTAGGTGGTAACGTCAAACTGCTTGATTTCTTCTTTCCTAAAAGTGCAAGGCTATGATTTTCATGAATATCTAAGCTCAAAGTATTAGACAACCTATGAGAAACAATAAACGGAAGATCTTTAAGACGATCCAAATCACTGATTTGCTCATGACGAATCTGTAGTCGAATTGTATAATCTCCTTTCTCCAGTTTCAAAGAATACTAAAAAAGAAAATATTTGGAAAAAGTAAGTTTAGTTTAATAAAATGACAATAAAAGGATAAAAGAGACATTTCCATTTACAGAATGTGCACAAGGTACAAGACATTATCTATACAAAAATGTCTAGGTGCTAGCGAGCCCGCAGGATCAGGGATATCAAGAGGCTTGCCCAGAGTCACACAGAGTAAAGAATGAAGGAGCTCAGGCAAGGTCTGACCCCAGTGTTCTCATTCTTTCCACCACAGGATAGCCACACCCTCACATAACCAATATTTATACACGACTAAGAAAAGCAATATTCTTGTTCATGGGTCATCAGAAACACAAATTGTCAAAAGTGAAATTGAGTTGTTGCAGATTTTCTAAAATATACATTCATGTATATGCAAACTTTGAATTTTAACCGTGAAGTGTCACATCTCTTTATGACAAGCAGGGGAAACAGAAAGCCAACAGAAATTAAGGAATAGAAAGCTACATTCGGCCAAACTAACATGTTCACAGAATAGGGTTGCTGCACTCTGCAGAAGCAGTGTCTTCTGAGAAGACAGGAGAGGTAACTCAAGTATGCCTTGCAACATTCCATTCTATAGCGATGAGACCGCTGTTTGTTTGACGGGGAAAACTGGGATAATAACTCCTTAAATGACCAAATACAACAACTTCCATTAATTATTTTCACTATTCAGCAAAAAGAATCACGAGCATTTCAAGAAAAATATCCCATTTCTTCAAATACAATTTGAGTTAGAGATGAAATTTCCAAGTAGTCACATGCCAGAGATTCTGTTTCCATTCAGTGGCTGTGGAAAGCACAGTGCCTGGCATGCAGTTCAATGCTCAGTAGTTTCAGAGCTGATGGCATTAATACACTGAAACCACCAGGTCAATGCCTTAGTAACCCCAGAGTTCCACTCAGACCTGGGACCACTTTACAGTCTCACACTCCTCATTCACGATCTCTCTTTAAATAGGCAGAAGCCGCGGGTAGGAGGGAGAAGTACAACAAAGAGCTAGATTGGGACGACAGGTCTAATCTCATGCCAGTGCATGCTGAGCTTGTGCTGGCTGCTGTCCCTCCTCCTCCACTAAAACACTCTGTTGGCAGTGTTTGTAAGCAACACCCTCTAGCGTATGGCAGAGAAGTTGTCAAGCTGGTCCCTTAATGACTACCAGAGCAAGAGACTTCTGTAGGTGGAAAAAGATTGAGTGCAGATTATATCTTTAAACACTTTTCAAGTGTTTTAACTTAACAAGAAATTTGGGATTTATTAATTCTTTTTACAACTTATACCTGATGTGGATAGGCATCGCCTGAGCCCATTTGTCTTTTGTTCTGGTCAAAAATAATCCAGAGTTGGCTGTCAAATTCTGACTCATATAACAATTCACAAAGAAGTGGACAACTAGGTGTTACTTCTCCACTCTTAGGCTATTAAGAAAAAAAGAACAATTACTTGTCATGGTTTATATATAATTTATAATACCATTATACTGTTTCATTAAAAAGTATTCAAAATACACTCTTATAAAAGTACAGGAGAGCTACTATGTTGGCATTAAAGAAATTAACTTTTGTAAACTTTAAAAAATATAAACCTAGTGCTCTTCCTACACACACACACACTCATTCCTAACAAATATATAGTTCCAACATATATACTCTAATTTCTTTATGAAATTCGAATCTAACCCTAACCCTAACCTACCATTCTGTAGCATGAAAACTAAATTTATATAATGTTTCAACAAAGTAAACATAAAATGAATTGAAATCTCATTCACTGTAGAAATCCCCTGGATCCAACATTGACAATGGTCTCAATTACGTTCACTACTGATTCTTCACAGAGGGCCAGGTGTCATCCATGGAGCATTGTTGTAGTCAGGAGATACAGTATCTCCCATATATGCTCAATGCTTGGTACCCAGCTGGGGATGCTGTGTTGTAGATGGTTGAAATTCTAGGAGGTAAGGCCTCGCTGGACAAAGTTGGGTGGCAACAGACATGCCCTAATTTTTAGTTTCTGGTCCCTTCCTCTCTGCTTCCTGTCCTCTGTGAGTCGAGCAGCCTCCGTTAAATGTTCCTGATGCCATTGTGTATTACCTGACTACAGGCCCAGAAACAAAGAGGCCAAGGGAGCACAGGCTAAACCCTCTCAAACAGTGTGGCAGAGTAACAACTCCTTCCTTTATGCATTTTTATTCCTGCTGTTTGTCATATCGACCAAAAAAAAAAAAAACCCAATAAATTATTAAAAAAAAAAAAACCTAAGACTCAAAGACAGGAGACGTCTTTCCATCTGTGATCTCATAGACTATAAAATCAAAGTTTCCTGTACAGGTGTATTTTACTAGAAAACACTTACCTGATGAAAGGTATATGTCAGAACCATCTCATAAAGTTGGCGGTTATTTGGCAAGACATCTCTTGATCCTAAAGGTCTGGTTTTTGCAATTACTGGGCTGTAATAAGACAACTGCATCACTGAATTAATTCAAGACTTCATTTAGCAATACAGAGAAGCAGTTAATTATGCCAGCTGAGAAGATTACTCTTGAAACTGCCTTTTTTAGTAAACCATATTTTAATTATTAATATGTACTCCATATTGACTAAATCGCTGCAATATTACAAAAATTTATCATTAAAACTATTCGAAAACGTTACAAAACCCCAGCACTCGGGTGATGACTACGAGCAACAGTGAAAGAACAGCTCCGATCCAGACACTCCCCACCACCCTCTCCTGCTGGTACTGCTGCATAAGTGTGGCATGGGCCACGTCATATGCCAAGGCTATAGCTAGCCCTTGTCCTGAGGAGATGACACTGCCGAGGTATTAGCAGCAGAACACCAAGACTGCAAGTTCCTGCTTCCACAAGGAGTTATGGCATATACACTCAGGAGACACATTTCTTCTACCAGTCAATGGGATTTTCTGATATTGAATTTTTCCAGCAGTGAACCATACATTCACAAAATAAAAATTGGGCACTGTTACCTTGCTTTGCTCTAATAGCTGAGATTAAACTGAGGGTGTTACAGTTAAAAAGAGACAGGGTCTCCCTAACTTCTCCAGGTTAGCCTGGGACTTGCTGCTCTCCTGTCTCAGTCTCAACTGATTATTTATGTCAACAATGGTGGTCAACATACAGTGACAGCAGCGCTGATGGATCAGTGAGGCTACAAAGGATTCCTAGGCTGCAAAATCAAACTGGATTTTTTTTATCGCTAGCAGCACATAGATAAAAAATTAGAAAGAAAACAAACAAAACAGCCCAAAAATCTCACACTGTTCCTATTAACATTCAGCCTTTGTAACTCTTAAAACAGTGATAGATACCGCAGTGTTTGGACCCAGCTCTTCAAAGTAATGCAAGGAGCCAGATCTTCATATTTTAAGGAGGACTGAACATCGAAACGATTGATTCCTTCAGATGCATGCTATAAAAGATATTTAAAAATTAATTTTTCAAACGTTAAGACAATACTTTGACTCTAAAATAAGTTTATGTAGCGCAAATATTTAAATACTCATGGACGAATATATATAGATTTATTTGATTTTTGATTAGTTCCCCATTAAGGTTTACAGCTAATACAGAAATTATTTTTCATAACACAAATTACACTAAAAATGTTATAATACTTACAATGTTTAACTGTGGCGCAGTACACACTATTCCATGGAATGATATGGTATAATCAATATTGACATCACTAAGACTTGCCCACCAACGAGCAATACAAAATTCAATTGCTTTTCCACCCTGCAAATAAAAACAAGAATGTTAAAGAATAAATCTGTTTTCTAATTCTTCATTCCACCAAATATTACCTGTTTCAAAACAAAATTTTTATTTGCAGCAAGAAAACCAAAGATTTTATCATTTATGCTAGGCATTCAACAAATTATAATTGCACGGGTGAGTATAGATAAGGCATTTAAATAGTTATTAATAATTCAACACTTTTTAAATCATTATTAGTTAAAAAAAACCTAGGACCAACTTAAAGATATTTACATTAATGATGAGAAAGAATATTTATATAAAATTTATAAAGCATACTCAATAGGCATGAATGAATAATTTTCACAGCCACCTGGCAACTGAAGTGGCAAGTTATAGTCACATCCTTCTCTTATGAAAAAAATTGAAAAGTATATTCTAGCACTGCTGTACTAGTACATTTAAAGAGATGAATAAACGCTAACACTGCCCCAGAAACGTAACAGAGACAGAGAGATCAGGAAGAGAAAACCCAGACGAGCAAGCACAGCAGCACAGCAGCACATTTCCCTGCCTACCATGAAGGAAGACCAGTCATCCCTAATATGGGGGAAAACAGACCTGACAACAGTTTTATCTGGAAATCAAACCACTTCAGAGACACAATAGGAGGACATTAGTAAGATCACTGTAGAAAAGGCTCACATAAGGAAACAATCTGCAGGCAGCAGTATGTGCTAACAATGCAAAATGAAGGTCCAGATATAAAGAAGCCCATGACTACAACTTTTCTTTGAAGTATCTGAGCTCAAAGAGACAGGAATATTGGTTGGGGTACAGCTCGGTTATAGAGCACTTGCCTGAGATGCACAGACCTGGGTTCCTTCATAGAACTTTAAGAGGAGAGAGTAGAGGAGTAAAATTCACTTTTGAAATACAGCTTACATTTTATTTATTGGCATAGATTCGCATTATGTAAATCAGGCTGGTCTGGAACATTCAGTGATCTCCTTACCTCTGCCTCCCAAATCCTAGGATTTACTGTTAAGCACCATGATAACTGCTGTGGTTTTCAGTACTCTTTTCTTTAAGGTTGTCTATTTTATGTATGTAGGTGCTTGCCCAGTGTGAGGTGGTCAGAGAGGGAACTGGCATGACATGTGGTTGTAAGTTGCTTGCCACGTGGGTGTTGTGAACCGCAGCAAAGTACTCTACAAGAGCAGCAAGAACTCTTAACCCCCAAGCCATTTCTGCAGGCCTGGTTTCCAGTATTCTTCATTAAACTACCTTTCATCCTACCTCATCTGTGAGGTATGAACAAAATATGAATCTCTTACATACTCTAGGCACAAACTACAAAGTCTTAGCCCATGTCAAAAGAAAAGAGAGTGCTCTGAATGTGAACCTGTCAAACTTACCAGGACAGGAAAGGCTTCAATCAGTGTTCCTTTTTCTGGAAGGGAACAAAACTTATAAAACTCGTGACTTCGATACGCTCTCTGCTTCACAAGCTGGACCGCATGAAGAACAAACTTTGCTGACACCTCAGAAGAACATGAACACACTGTAACTTCTAAAATGAGGAAAGAAAGGAAATTTTAAACTGGTCAAGAATTAAAATGATCACAAAATGTTTTTTTAATAACTTTTACTTTTTAGGGAATAATACAAATAGAACGATATTTTCTTTATTACTTATAGACATATTTTTGTTTGATATATGTAGGTTTCGTACGCATGTACATTTTTCTGCACATCATGTGCATGTCTGGTGCCTGCAGAGGCCTGAAGTCACAGCTACGCTGGAACTGGAACTACAAATGGCTGGAAGCCTCCATGTGGGTTCTGGGAATCAAACCCAGGTCTCTCTGGAAGAGCAGCAAGTGCTCTCAACCATACTTCTCTCCAGTTCCTAAAATGGTATTTTCAAATGAAAGCTGCAAGCTTCTTCAAAAAGAGTATGTGTATACATGATAATCTCTAAGAAATAAACCATCATTAAGTGAACAGCAATCCGAACTTCAGACACCAGAAAAAAACAAAGTTACTTCTGGATCTATACACAATTATCCTAACCACAGCCTTTAAAATCTCTCTTTTCTCTTAGTCAGAAAACAAACTAATTCCCAATAAACGGATTATAATTTTAGCAATCCCTATTTATCATGTCTCAATTCTCTTCCTATTCTTTTCCTCTTATATGTATTGCTAAGTTTCTCCAAAGTATCGTCATCAGAACCACAACCGGTTAGCTTTACTGTACAGCAAGGCTAGAGGTAAGCCAAAATCAGGAGGAAGATTATTTAAAGAACACTTGTTCTGATCCAGGGTACTGAAGCAAGGATTGGTTCATTTTGTTTCTTACAGACAAGGGGGCACAGAGGGGAAATCAATCCATTGCTCTGAGTACATATATGGCATTCTGACAATATTTTGAACGATCTGAAATAGAAACCACCAGAACATTTGTAATCTAACACTGTGAAATGATGTGGAAACATGCTCATTCTATATCATTCAATAATGTTTTATAATAATAACCTCCACCCAACCCTGGAATGTTTTCAATACCAACTAAATAAATCCTAAGGGAATTATATTTACTGATTTATCACTAAACAAGGTTTTTTCTTCTTTTTAATTAAAGAAAACAGACTCAGTAAACTGCAAAGGCTGGGCAAAAAACAAGAGTAATTTCTGTGGGTAAGGTTTTTTATTCTTTAGTA
>JABTXL010001203.1:0-12762 GCA_025134845.1 Neodon shergylaensis
ACACACACACACGCGCACACACACGCGCGCACACAGACATGCACACAGGCTCACACGTGCACGCACGCACACACACCACTTCCCACACAAAATAAGTGAATTTTAGAAAAAATGTGATAGACTGCTAATCCAGATTAAGAAGAGAATGACCAGAAAAGTTGGCTGCAAGGGGCCTGTTGATAACCTTGGCAACAGTAGTGTCCTGGGACAAAGATCACAGAAGAGGCAAAGAACAAGGAAATAAGCCTAGAGTTCTTTGAGAAAGTTCTGCTTTGAGAATAGTAGAGTAATATATCTTAAGTTTATCTATGGCATATAAATCTATCCTATAAAAATACACTGCTTGGGAAATGTAACCAAATAGCTAAACTTAGTTTCTGGCAACAAACTGACTGTCCTTAATTAAGTCATTATTTACTAAGTCCACTTCCCAAATTCTATTTTCAGGTTTATATTTAACTGCTGCTAAGTTAATATCTCCACTCATCTTAAGTTTCTAATATTGAAACAAATTTATCTTACCAAAAGGACATAGACTGCCCTCCCACATTATTCCAGAAATAGCATGAGTCAAAAGTATTTAAAAATCCTACTCCCCCAAATAGGACTTTTAGGTCTATGCACTGTGTAAACATTTCCACGTTAACGAGATTCTGACACTCGGGACTCTGGGGTACATACATGGTGATGCGACAGTATGTGAGGGATTACTGGTCTAGCTCTATCATCACTTCAACACACAATATTAACCACTATCTCTTCATGGCTCTTTTAAAGCACAGAAAAACAGAAATGAGGAAGCCATAGAAATCCGTCTGCAGCCTGTTATACTTTCTGAGTTAAGGGAGTCAGAGCAAAGTCTACTGCTGGGCTTGCTCTTTTAGGATGCTGCAACTTATCCATTCCTTTTCCCTCAACACCAACCCTGCTTGTATTTTTGAGACTGGTCTTGCAATGGGAGCCAGGCTGGCTTTCAATTCATGATTTTGTCTCAGAATCCTTCCTCTCAACCCCTGACAACGCTGGAACTATGGGCAGGCTCCACCATGCTCAGCTGTCTTCTCCACTGTTTGCAGGTCACTTTCTTGGGTGGGCATTGCCCTGGATAAAGCAAAAGGGTATTTGAAAAAGCTGAGCCAAAACCCTAGCAACAAATTCTCATTGAAACAGCTCCCGTGTCGTGTGTTTAGCAAAACTGTCCAAAATCTATGTAAATAAGGTTATATTGCTTTGGAATCAAGTTCTTCTGTGTGTTACACCGACTGTGGATCACCACTTGCCTGACAGTCCGATTCATTCTAACTGCATTGTGTACCGTTTAGCTTCCCAGGCTAAAAAGAAGGAAATACTATTCTAGGCAGAAAAACCTGTTTTAGAAGGCAATTTCTTCTCTGAATTTTAAAGGTAAGGCATTTGCTATTACTATTTTAGTACTGAAGACAGAAAATAGAATTTAATGTGAGTATGTGTTAATATACAATAAACAACAACTATAAAAACAAATGCTTAGAGTAAACAAACTATCACTAAAAATGTAAGAGCAGAAAGTTTAGGATCTTAGAAAAAATCAGTAACCACTACAATATTAGTAAGACCCTATAAAATACTTCATGACAAGAATTTCTATTATTAAAATTATAAATGCAGTACTTTAAAACCCTAATCTAAAGGAAAATGGAGTTGTTTTAATTTGTGTCACTAAGATCATATACTCGTTTTTAAACAGCATTTTTTCCCTAACTCAGAGACAAGGTTTCTCTGTGCTCTTCTATGTAGCTTTAGAGCCTGTCCTAGATCTCACTCTGTAGACCAGGCTGGGCTCGAACTCAGAGATCCACTGCCTGTGCCTCCTGAGTGCTGGGATTAAAGGCGTGCGCCACCACCACCCAGCTCCAACTCACTTGTTAAGGGACTAATGTAAAGTTAATTTAATAGCAATGATTTTGTACCTTAAATCATGAATAATTGTGATCATGTTTTAATAAGAATAGTCAAGAAGAATATTCATAGTAGAAAAGTAATAAAGAGTTCCAATAGGAGAAATTTAGTATTAAAGCTGAAAAAAAATTCTAAGCTATCCTTAAAGTATTTCAATAACGTTCAAACGGAAGAATATTTTTCAGAAACTTAATGTCACCCATAAAATCAATAACTGCTCAGTGAACAACATAATTCAGCATCATTTAGATCTGGTTCAAAAGGCTCAGTTTCTTGAGTGCTTAATGTATTAATTTAGTTGCTAAATTAAAAGCTTTATGCAAGTTCAACTATTTTAAAGATTAATAGCATTGATGCCATTTGTGATTTATTAAAAGTATCTAATTACATTATAAGTGTAAGTTTTTCTCTTTGTAACTTTATAGGTCTTTTATACAAGAGCTGTAATGTGCCAGGGACTTGTGCTGACAGGAAGGAACGGGAGAAGTAACTGTAGTTCCCACATTTGTTACCCAAGCTTTAGTCAGCCTCCAGTAAAAAGTCTCGTGCTTCAGTATTATCTCTCACAACGTGCACAACCTTAGCCCAACAAAACTGTGCAGACCAACTAAAAAAAAAAAAACTAGAAGTGTGGAAGAAAAGTAATGCTTAACCTCTTTTTGATATATATTTTCTATTTTGTGAGTTCCTAGGAAACTTTTTCAAGCTATCTTTATGGCAACTCAAAGAAACACACATTGATACATAAGATTTTTCTTTAAATGATGGGTTATGATCCATTAAATATGTTTAGATGGGGCCCAAACATGTCAAAACATCCATTTGAGAAATACTGGTCTTCAGGTCCTTAACTAGAAGATTCTTCATGGTGCACCAGGGCTTAACATATCAATACACAACAAGGGCATTTTGGAAGACATTTCAGTACTTTAAAGCACAACTGATTATCTGATAGGAATACTTCTTACATAAAGAGACCACTGAAATGCTAACCATGTCAGTGGCTCTTCCTCAAATGTGTCCCTTTCTCTGTACTTGGAATAGAAATCTTTAAGTTAAATGTGGCTCCAGCAGTCAATACAGACTCTCTATTCTGTAGGAAACCAAGTAGAACCATGCACAGCATCAAATGTCTGCATTTTTATTACAGACTTCACTTTTAGTTAGATATTCTTATTTGTTATTTTCACTTTTTTAAAAAATCCTTTCTGTGTCTGTTCTTCCATAACCAGGATAGATGTAAAAGCAGGGACTAGTTTATTAACAAAACCATATTTTTAAATATGGCTTTTAGATTTTAATAGGCTTTTTACATTTTTCTTACATTTTAAAATGTAAGTGTGTATGTGTGTGTCGGTTAGATGACAACTTTCCATCATGAGTCCTAGAGATTAGGCTCAGGTTGTCAGATTTGTCAGCGGGTACCTTTACCTACTGAGCCATGTAGCCAGCCCTAGATTTAAAAAAATCATTAATTACTTTGTTCTCTATTGCTATATTATCACATTCATCTCCTTATGGTTTTGGATGTGCAAAACTTCAAGCTTTTTAATTTAACATCCTATCCATAGCAAGAAATATGAAGCAATAAAAACTGTCTATGCCACTGGAAAAACAGGGTTATAATTTACAAAACCTTTTATAGGAAAGCACTATGGCCATACTGCTCGTGGGTATTAACTCACAGAACTATCCTGCAGATTGGAAAGAAAAGAAACTAGGAAAAAGATTCTTTAAAAATAAAGATTTATAATAGTGAGAGAAAAAAGTTTAACTACTATGTAAATAAGGCTTTAAGATATCATTTTTAAGAACTGACAATCAGTACCTTTTTAAATTTTCCTTGTCGTTTTGCTGCAGACTGCCCCTGGGAGTTAGAACGACATTCTGTAAGAAAACATGCATAATCTACACAGGATGGAGATACCACCTCTGCCTATTTTCTTCCAATTTAACATTTCATCTGTACTTGTCACAGTACTCAGAAGGATCAGATCTGTGACCAAAATGGCGTGCTTAAAGGAAAGCACTACTGCCATACCAACTTCTAAAAATAAAAATGCACTCATATGCCATTTCAGCTTTTTATTTAAAAAGTTTTGTGATCAAACTGCATCAGCATTAAAACATTTAAAAAAAAAAACATTTAAGATTAGCTGACAGTCTGCAGAATCTGACCGTATACAGGAGGTCATGACCATCACATAAGCCTATGGAATTCTCTAAAAAACAAAACAAAAACCTGCAGCACTTAGGGTTTAAATGAAAGGCAAAGTGAAGTAAAATCACACTTTCTTTCCAACTACCAAAATGTAAGAAGTGTAAAATGCTGAGGAAAGTTTAAATGAAAAATTCAATGGTAATTATACTAACTCAGTAACTTTAGATTATTGCTGTCTTCTTCTAAACGACCTTCCTAACTATAGTTAGCTAGGTAAAGTCAATTCCACGTACTTATAATTTCAAAATTGTCTCTAAGAGTATAGTCAGGAAGTACTATTTTCTGAATTGTTGTAAGAATACTTCTGTCAATAACTCTCTTTTGTTATACTTTCCATGAGAAGTAGACTTCTAAGATGAGCCATCTATTATCTGGTTGAAAAATCCAGTTGCAGTCCCACAGAAGGAGCTAAATAGTAAATCTACAGTAAGATCTGAGGATTTCTCTCTTTCTTTCTGTCAAGACAGGGTTTATCTGTGTATTCCTGATTGTCCTGGAACTCACTTTGTGGACCACACTGGACTTGAGCTCAGAGGCTCGCCTGTCTCTGCCTCCTGAGCGCTGGGATTAAAAGCGTGCACCACAATGCCTGGCTATGAGGATTTCTTGAATCAGTTCAAGAACAAAGCCCAGGATCAAGTGCTGGCTGACTTCCAATGACACTGAGCTAGGCATGTGTAAGGAGTACACTGAAATGCAGCCTGAGCGATACTAAGGTACAGCCTTTCTAAGCACAAACTCCCCAAATCAAGCTTCAAGAGCTGTGAATAGATGGCCTTGATTGAACGATGACAAGCAATACAAATAAATTTCAAGATAAATGAGATGAGCTCATCTGACAAGAGCATGTATAGATCCTAGTATTAGGTTAAACAGCCTTGCATAGTTTGGTTTGAACTAACGCTAATGAGAAATGCAAAGATGTAAGAATGACAACTCTAAGTGGGTTTACAATAAATGACCCACAGGCCATAAAGGTGACAGATCCACATAAACATCATTCTGTGCGACAAATCTGTAATGAAAACAGATGGGAAAACCTGAAACAAATGCCCATAAGGCTGAAATAGCAGTTATCTCTAAATCAGAAACAAAAAGCATCTTTTTAAAACTATAAAACACAGTACCAAAAGAAACATTACATCTGCCCACATAATTATACAAGATCTCATCTAGTCTGCACAAACATGACAGCCAATATCCATTGGCAAAAATCCCTCAGATTGGTTTTTATAAACAGCTGAAGAGAATCTGACTCTTCCAATCTCTACAATACGTTGATCAAAATTATAAGGTATGCTGTAATTTTACATTTATTTCAGCCAATTATGACCTGGATCTCAGGAAGATTAGGTATTGAGTCAGAATAGGTTTAGGACATGCGGCATAGGCTTATGGGAAAGAATATAAACTGTTTTTCAATGACACATTTAAATAAACACCAAATATTAATTCACCTTCACTAATAGCACAAGAAAAAGCAACAATCACCCAATTACTCCCCCCCCCCCCGTCTCCTTTACCCATCTGAAGCGTGCCTTTTAAGGCCATCTTCAAAGAGACGGGCAAGGTTAACAGGTACTTTCAGTTAGAACACTAGTACTTACAGCTTTCTTCCCAAGCTCAGTCTTTGACAGTGTCAAGGAGCCTGCAAGGTAGCATCCGGGTCCTGCCCCCTTAGGTATTCTAATGAGAAAATTAAAAAGGGAAAAAGCAACAAAAGAAAAAGTTTCACAAAAATACTTAGAGGAAAACCATCAAAATAATTCCATACCGAAATATTTCCCATGTACAAATTTTCAAAAATAAAGCTGAAAAATCACTTCAGACGCTAGTAAACGATCAATTTAGACTAACGTGAGCCACAACGTCACTCATCAACACCATCACTTACTTATCATCAGGTAAGGAGGTGACAAAGAATGGCTGGTTATATTTAGGTGGTAACGTCAAACTGCTTGATTTCTTCTTTCCTAAAAGTGCAAGGCTATGATTTTCATGAATATCTAAGCTCAAAGTATTAGACAACCTATGAGAAACAATAAACGGAAGATCTTTAAGACGATCCAAATCACTGATTTGCTCATGACGAATCTGTAGTCGAATTGTATAATCTCCTTTCTCCAGTTTCAAAGAATACTAAAAAAGAAAATATTTGGAAAAAGTAAGTTTAGTTTAATAAAATGACAATAAAAGGATAAAAGAGACATTTCCATTTACAGAATGTGCACAAGGTACAAGACATTATCTATACAAAAATGTCTAGGTGCTAGCGAGCCCGCAGGATCAGGGATATCAAGAGGCTTGCCCAGAGTCACACAGAGTAAAGAATGAAGGAGCTCAGGCAAGGTCTGACCCCAGTGTTCTCATTCTTTCCACCACAGGATAGCCACACCCTCACATAACCAATATTTATACACGACTAAGAAAAGCAATATTCTTGTTCATGGGTCATCAGAAACACAAATTGTCAAAAGTGAAATTGAGTTGTTGCAGATTTTCTAAAATATACATTCATGTATATGCAAACTTTGAATTTTAACCGTGAAGTGTCACATCTCTTTATGACAAGCAGGGGAAACAGAAAGCCAACAGAAATTAAGGAATAGAAAGCTACATTCGGCCAAACTAACATGTTCACAGAATAGGGTTGCTGCACTCTGCAGAAGCAGTGTCTTCTGAGAAGACAGGAGAGGTAACTCAAGTATGCCTTGCAACATTCCATTCTATAGCGATGAGACCGCTGTTTGTTTGACGGGGAAAACTGGGATAATAACTCCTTAAATGACCAAATACAACAACTTCCATTAATTATTTTCACTATTCAGCAAAAAGAATCACGAGCATTTCAAGAAAAATATCCCATTTCTTCAAATACAATTTGAGTTAGAGATGAAATTTCCAAGTAGTCACATGCCAGAGATTCTGTTTCCATTCAGTGGCTGTGGAAAGCACAGTGCCTGGCATGCAGTTCAATGCTCAGTAGTTTCAGAGCTGATGGCATTAATACACTGAAACCACCAGGTCAATGCCTTAGTAACCCCAGAGTTCCACTCAGACCTGGGACCACTTTACAGTCTCACACTCCTCATTCACGATCTCTCTTTAAATAGGCAGAAGCCGCGGGTAGGAGGGAGAAGTACAACAAAGAGCTAGATTGGGACGACAGGTCTAATCTCATGCCAGTGCATGCTGAGCTTGTGCTGGCTGCTGTCCCTCCTCCTCCACTAAAACACTCTGTTGGCAGTGTTTGTAAGCAACACCCTCTAGCGTATGGCAGAGAAGTTGTCAAGCTGGTCCCTTAATGACTACCAGAGCAAGAGACTTCTGTAGGTGGAAAAAGATTGAGTGCAGATTATATCTTTAAACACTTTTCAAGTGTTTTAACTTAACAAGAAATTTGGGATTTATTAATTCTTTTTACAACTTATACCTGATGTGGATAGGCATCGCCTGAGCCCATTTGTCTTTTGTTCTGGTCAAAAATAATCCAGAGTTGGCTGTCAAATTCTGACTCATATAACAATTCACAAAGAAGTGGACAACTAGGTGTTACTTCTCCACTCTTAGGCTATTAAGAAAAAAAGAACAATTACTTGTCATGGTTTATATATAATTTATAATACCATTATACTGTTTCATTAAAAAGTATTCAAAATACACTCTTATAAAAGTACAGGAGAGCTACTATGTTGGCATTAAAGAAATTAACTTTTGTAAACTTTAAAAAATATAAACCTAGTGCTCTTCCTACACACACACACACTCATTCCTAACAAATATATAGTTCCAACATATATACTCTAATTTCTTTATGAAATTCGAATCTAACCCTAACCCTAACCTACCATTCTGTAGCATGAAAACTAAATTTATATAATGTTTCAACAAAGTAAACATAAAATGAATTGAAATCTCATTCACTGTAGAAATCCCCTGGATCCAACATTGACAATGGTCTCAATTACGTTCACTACTGATTCTTCACAGAGGGCCAGGTGTCATCCATGGAGCATTGTTGTAGTCAGGAGATACAGTATCTCCCATATATGCTCAATGCTTGGTACCCAGCTGGGGATGCTGTGTTGTAGATGGTTGAAATTCTAGGAGGTAAGGCCTCGCTGGACAAAGTTGGGTGGCAACAGACATGCCCTAATTTTTAGTTTCTGGTCCCTTCCTCTCTGCTTCCTGTCCTCTGTGAGTCGAGCAGCCTCCGTTAAATGTTCCTGATGCCATTGTGTATTACCTGACTACAGGCCCAGAAACAAAGAGGCCAAGGGAGCACAGGCTAAACCCTCTCAAACAGTGTGGCAGAGTAACAACTCCTTCCTTTATGCATTTTTATTCCTGCTGTTTGTCATATCGACCAAAAAAAAAAAAAAACCCAATAAATTATTAAAAAAAAAAAAACCTAAGACTCAAAGACAGGAGACGTCTTTCCATCTGTGATCTCATAGACTATAAAATCAAAGTTTCCTGTACAGGTGTATTTTACTAGAAAACACTTACCTGATGAAAGGTATATGTCAGAACCATCTCATAAAGTTGGCGGTTATTTGGCAAGACATCTCTTGATCCTAAAGGTCTGGTTTTTGCAATTACTGGGCTGTAATAAGACAACTGCATCACTGAATTAATTCAAGACTTCATTTAGCAATACAGAGAAGCAGTTAATTATGCCAGCTGAGAAGATTACTCTTGAAACTGCCTTTTTTAGTAAACCATATTTTAATTATTAATATGTACTCCATATTGACTAAATCGCTGCAATATTACAAAAATTTATCATTAAAACTATTCGAAAACGTTACAAAACCCCAGCACTCGGGTGATGACTACGAGCAACAGTGAAAGAACAGCTCCGATCCAGACACTCCCCACCACCCTCTCCTGCTGGTACTGCTGCATAAGTGTGGCATGGGCCACGTCATATGCCAAGGCTATAGCTAGCCCTTGTCCTGAGGAGATGACACTGCCGAGGTATTAGCAGCAGAACACCAAGACTGCAAGTTCCTGCTTCCACAAGGAGTTATGGCATATACACTCAGGAGACACATTTCTTCTACCAGTCAATGGGATTTTCTGATATTGAATTTTTCCAGCAGTGAACCATACATTCACAAAATAAAAATTGGGCACTGTTACCTTGCTTTGCTCTAATAGCTGAGATTAAACTGAGGGTGTTACAGTTAAAAAGAGACAGGGTCTCCCTAACTTCTCCAGGTTAGCCTGGGACTTGCTGCTCTCCTGTCTCAGTCTCAACTGATTATTTATGTCAACAATGGTGGTCAACATACAGTGACAGCAGCGCTGATGGATCAGTGAGGCTACAAAGGATTCCTAGGCTGCAAAATCAAACTGGATTTTTTTTATCGCTAGCAGCACATAGATAAAAAATTAGAAAGAAAACAAACAAAACAGCCCAAAAATCTCACACTGTTCCTATTAACATTCAGCCTTTGTAACTCTTAAAACAGTGATAGATACCGCAGTGTTTGGACCCAGCTCTTCAAAGTAATGCAAGGAGCCAGATCTTCATATTTTAAGGAGGACTGAACATCGAAACGATTGATTCCTTCAGATGCATGCTATAAAAGATATTTAAAAATTAATTTTTCAAACGTTAAGACAATACTTTGACTCTAAAATAAGTTTATGTAGCGCAAATATTTAAATACTCATGGACGAATATATATAGATTTATTTGATTTTTGATTAGTTCCCCATTAAGGTTTACAGCTAATACAGAAATTATTTTTCATAACACAAATTACACTAAAAATGTTATAATACTTACAATGTTTAACTGTGGCGCAGTACACACTATTCCATGGAATGATATGGTATAATCAATATTGACATCACTAAGACTTGCCCACCAACGAGCAATACAAAATTCAATTGCTTTTCCACCCTGCAAATAAAAACAAGAATGTTAAAGAATAAATCTGTTTTCTAATTCTTCATTCCACCAAATATTACCTGTTTCAAAACAAAATTTTTATTTGCAGCAAGAAAACCAAAGATTTTATCATTTATGCTAGGCATTCAACAAATTATAATTGCACGGGTGAGTATAGATAAGGCATTTAAATAGTTATTAATAATTCAACACTTTTTAAATCATTATAAGTTAAAAAAAACCTAGGACCAACTTAAAGATATTTACATTAATGATGAGAAAGAATATTTATATAAAATTTATAAAGCATACTCAATAGGCATGAATGAATAATTTTCACAGCCACCTGGCAACTGAAGTGGCAAGTTATAGTCACATCCTTCTCTTATGAAAAAAATTGAAAAGTATATTCTAGCACTGCTGTACTAGTACATTTAAAGAGATGAATAAACGCTAACACTGCCCCAGAAACGTAACAGAGACAGAGAGATCAGGAAGAGAAAACCCAGACGAGCAAGCACAGCAGCACAGCAGCACATTTCCCTGCCTACCATGAAGGAAGACCAGTCATCCCTAATATGGGGGAAAACAGACCTGACAACAGTTTTATCTGGAAATCAAACCACTTCAGAGACACAATAGGAGGACATTAGTAAGATCACTGTAGAAAAGGCTCACATAAGGAAACAATCTGCAGGCAGCAGTATGTGCTAACAATGCAAAATGAAGGTCCAGATATAAAGAAGCCCATGACTACAACTTTTCTTTGAAGTATCTGAGCTCAAAGAGACAGGAATATTGGTTGGGGTACAGCTCGGTTATAGAGCACTTGCCTGAGATGCACAGACCTGGGTTCCTTCATAGAACTTTAAGAGGAGAGAGTAGAGGAGTAAAATTCACTTTTGAAATACAGCTTACATTTTATTTATTGGCATAGATTCGCATTATGTAAATCAGGCTGGTCTGGAACATTCAGTGATCTCCTTACCTCTGCCTCCCAAATCCTAGGATTTACTGTTAAGCACCATGATAACTGCTGTGGTTTTCAGTACTCTTTTCTTTAAGGTTGTCTATTTTATGTATGTAGGTGCTTGCCCAGTGTGAGGTGGTCAGAGAGGGAACTGGCATGACATGTGGTTGTAAGTTGCTTGCCACGTGGGTGTTGTGAACCGCAGCAAAGTACTCTACAAGAGCAGCAAGAACTCTTAACCCCCAAGCCATTTCTGCAGGCCTGGTTTCCAGTATTCTTCATTAAACTACCTTTCATCCTACCTCATCTGTGAGGTATGAACAAAATATGAATCTCTTACATACTCTAGGCACAAACTACAAAGTCTTAGCCCATGTCAAAAGAAAAGAGAGTGCTCTGAATGTGAACCTGTCAAACTTACCAGGACAGGAAAGGCTTCAATCAGTGTTCCTTTTTCTGGAAGGGAACAAAACTTATAAAACTCGTGACTTCGATACGCTCTCTGCTTCACAAGCTGGACCGCATGAAGAACAAACTTTGCTGACACCTCAGAAGAACATGAACACACTGTAACTTCTAAAATGAGGAAAGAAAGGAAATTTTAAACTGGTCAAGAATTAAAATGATCACAAAATGTTTTTTTAATAACTTTTACTTTTTAGGGAATAATACAAATAGAACGATATTTTCTTTATTACTTATAGACATATTTTTGTTTGATATATGTAGGTTTCGTACGCATGTACATTTTTCTGCACATCATGTGCATGTCTGGTGCCTGCAGAGGCCTGAAGTCACAGCTACGCTGGAACTGGAACTACAAATGGCTGGAAGCCTCCATGTGGGTTCTGGGAATCAAACCCAGGTCTCTCTGGAAGAGCAGCAAGTGCTCTCAACCATACTTCTCTCCAGTTCCTAAAATGGTATTTTCAAATGAAAGCTGCAAGCTTCTTCAAAAAGAGTATGTGTATACATGATAATCTCTAAGAAATAAACCATCATTAAGTGAACAGCAATCCGAACTTCAGACACCAGAAAAAAAACAAAGTTACTTCTGGATCTATACACAATTATCCTAACCACAGCCTTTAAAATCTCTCTTTTCTCTTAGTCAGAAAACAAACTAATTCCCAATAAACGGATTATAATTTTAGCAATCCCTATTTATCATGTCTCAATTCTCTTCCTATTCTTTTCCTCTTATATGTATTGCTAAGTTTCTCCAAAGTATCGTCATCAGAACCACAACCGGTTAGCTTTACTGTACAGCAAGGCTAGAGGTAAGCCAAAATCAGGAGGAAGATTATTTAAAGAACACTTGTTCTGATCCAGGGTACTGAAGCAAGGATTGGTTCATTTTGTTTCTTACAGACAAGGGGGCACAGAGGGGAAATCAATCCATTGCTCTGAGTACATATATGGCATTCTGACAATATTTTGAACGATCTGAAATAGAAACCACCAGAACATTTGTAATCTAACACTGTGAAATGATGTGGAAACATGCTCATTCTATATCATTCAATAATGTTTTATAATAATAACCTCCACCCAACCCTGGAATGTTTTCAATACCAACTAAATAAATCCTAAGGGAATTATATTTACTGATTTATCACTAAACAAGGTTTTTTCTTCTTTTTAATTAAAGAAAACAGACTCAGTAAACTGCAAAGGCTGGGCAAAAAAACAAGAGTAATTTCTGTGGGTAAGGTTTTTTATTCTTTAGTA
>JABTXL010001206.1:0-28697 GCA_025134845.1 Neodon shergylaensis
GTCTTCTTCTTTATCTCCTTTTTATTTTTTGATTAACTAATATAAACTCAAACTACTTGGAACTAAACTAATCTCTGAATGTGTATCTATTGCCAAAATCTCCTTCACATGTCTCACCTGTGTGTGTTTTAATGTAAATAAAATGAAGGTACAATATCATGGTTTCTCTTCACGGCGAAGCAATCTTCAACTATTTAAAAGGCAGGTATAAAGAAACTGATTTCCACACCTACGACTGATTACACTTATCAGGATCTTTCATTCCACTCTTCTTCTGCAAAGTTAAATGTCCTTCCTATCGTCTATAAGCATTGACATAGACATACTAAGATAATTAAAATGTCAAGAATAACAAAATAAAAACAATGAAAAACACCTATTATCATCACAAAAAGCCCTAGAATCTCTTGAAGCTAAAAGAAAATTTGCTCATTTTTTCCTATTTTTCATGCCAGTGTTTTGCAATGAAACACCCCTATGGTGTATTTCAATGGGTCTCATTTGGGGAAAGGGGATATTACAGAGAGCCAATGACACTTCTCATGCCTGCTTCTGAGCCATTTTAAAGGAAGTAAAACACACAGGAAAACGCTGAATGGATTTTATAGCAAAGTATCATGGTGCTGTTATCAGCTTCCTTGCTGGAAATGGTAATGTGTATTCATATAAGCACAATGGGGTTGAACATCACTTCCCAAGCATTCAGATGCCTCCCAGCACCCAGCAACTCACACAAATGTCTATTCAATACTCTCACCGCTTTCCGCAATGGAGGCTCCCCAAACCTTGCAGGCCCTGCTGCTGCCCAGCAGCTCACAGAGAAATTGAGTCTGTTCTGAATCTGTCTGCTTTCCTACCATCAGGACACAGAACAAGGGATTGGCTCAGTTTTATCTTTAGTCAGTTTTATCATCAGTAGGGGTGATGGTAAGAGAGCAGGGTCCTCTTAAAGGTTGATTTTGTTTTCCTCATAAACACAGATGCACCATTGCTGTTTACATTTCAACCAAATTAACAAGAGACAGCACAAAAAGGAAGAAACAGAAACAAAGCAAGGAAAATCAACAAAGAAGCAAGTGCCATGTTTCACAGCTGTCAGGGGAAAAGGTAGATTTGGAGGCTCCCTGAAACTCAAGGTAGTGATTTTCTGGAGATGTTAACAACCCCAAAGCCCTAAAGTGGGGCTAAGTAGTTTCCATCTCTGGATGACTGGATGCTTCTGGCTGTTAGCAACCCTTGCTGAGCCGTGAGTTCACCTTTGAGTAAAGCTAACATCTACAAGTTAATCTGAGCCTAAAGCAGTTAGTGTGGAGATTGAAGTAGGCCATAGTGAGCATACGAAGCCCTATGGTCTGTCCAAAGCTGTATTTGACCTCAATCCCAGCAATGATTTTAGAGAAAGCCATAGTGTCTCAAACAAATTGAATAATATATCTCAGAGTACGTTTGTTACATGTGGTTTATCTAGATTCAGGTGAAGGTGACCAGAAACATAAAAGTCACAGTATCCCAGCCCCTGTGTTGATATGATTAGTCAAAGAAGAAATCATGATGTGTTGGGCTTCAGCAGGGGACATTGACAATTCCTATCAAAGCTGACCCTTTTTTTCGACTGGAGAGTGTTTCAAGTGCATTTATTTGAGATCATCACAAATAGCAGCAGAAAGTCCTTAAAGCAGACAATAGTCATGCTTCCCTGTCAATCAATAATATAATTAATCAACCATTTACTGAGCTATTATAATTTTATTTGGCAGTGATTTGGACAATTTGAAAAGGACATACTTTTCTGACCTTTAAAGACTGGAGATGCCACTGGAGAAAAGAAAAATGTAAATAAAGTGTTTAATAGTGACGGAAAGTTGTTTCAGGTAGCTTTCCCAGCTACACAATGGGTAAAAAATTGAGAAAGACTCACCATCTGTTGAACATTTTCCACCTCTGGCATAGAATAGGGTTCTAGACTCACTGAAGGAGGATAAAGAATGGACAGAGACACAAAGTCGGACACATGGAGAAAACT
This sequence comes from Neodon shergylaensis, assembly GCA_025134845.1. Lineage (NCBI taxonomy): Eukaryota > Metazoa > Chordata > Mammalia > Rodentia > Cricetidae > Neodon > Neodon shergylaensis. The sequence goes on from JABTXL010001206.1 coordinate 2,024, forward strand.
CATGCTTTTGGTTTTGATTTTCTTACCTCAATGGAGACATAAGGAAAGAGCAAGGAAAGCATGGTGAGTAATGTGTTCTCACAAGTCGAGTACACGAGAAGCACTGTGAGGACGCAAAGGAGTTGCCTTCATGCCAACAATAAGTAAATATATTTTAGTTTCTCTCCCTTTGCTAGCTTTCATTTTTGTGCTGTTGTTTGCTTTATTTTTTTCTTTACTCTTTGTTCTTTTGGGGGTACCCATCACCCAGCTCCAAAATAAATCACACTCTCAGTTTAGCTTAACTTGTTTCTGGCCAGCTTTTCGTAAATTATCCTTACTACATTTTGCCTCTGGGTTTTTTCCTTTTCTTACCTCGGTCTATCTTACTTTCACTTTTACTCTGTGGCTGGCTGGGTGTCTAGGGGTATGTCCCTTGATGTCCTCTTCCCCTTGTTTTTCTTGTTGATCTCCCTTTCTTGTTTCTTCTTCTATTTATACTCTCTGCCTGCCAGCCCCGTTTATCCTTGCTCCTGCCTTGCTATTGGCCATTCACCTCTTTATTAGACCATCAAGTGTTTTAGACAAAGAACCATGGCTTCACAGGGTTAAATAAATCCAGGTTAAACAAAATCAACTCACCTTTATATCATTAAACAAATGTTCCACAGCATAAACAAAAGTAACACACCTTAAAATAATACTCCCGAACATCTCTGTCCAGGCAATTCCTAGTAAGAAATGAAAATCTTAGAGCCAATCACCATGAGCTAAATATCACTACTATTTTCTAAGTTTCTATAAAAGCTGAAATTTGGTTAATTTTTATATGGAAAGACGACATTCAAGGAAGGAACTACAACCAAGATGCTCTGACAACCACTTGGAGGAAAGTGAAAGCAATCTCCCTTAAGCTAAAGGAATGAGGGAGAGATTGAGAGGAAGGTTTTATGAATGTAACATTCAGATCATTGGACCACCTTGGTCAGATTACAGACTTATGTCATGCCCTTGGGTACTTTCTTTAATAAACAAACTGACAATGCAACGTTTTACTAAGGCAAGCTTACGTCCTTACTCTGAAAAAGTCAAGAGTTTTGGCTGTTTGCTGAATAAAACTGTATTTCACTAGAAGATAGGCCAGTTATTTTTCAGAATAATAAAATGCACCTCAACATAAGATATAATAATTTTATCAGTAATGAAGTGAGGAATGGAAATGGGGGTGGCCTAAATGATATCAGTGTTGACTACAATCATTTAGCATTTTGGCTTCATAGCTGACCTTTGCAAAAAAACGTCAGGGTTTGGGGCTCTAATTGCTCTGCTGTGTAGAATGAGAAACACTAAGAAACCTTGCTTGAATATAGTACTGAGTAGAGAGGGAGAGAACGAGAAAGAGAACAGAAAGGGGGAAAGGAATAGGTATGCGAGAAAAAAAAAGAAAGGAAATAAAAAAGGAAGGACATGGAGAAGAAATGTGGAGAGAAAGTGGGAAGAAAGGAGGAGAACATGAACATCTTAGAGGAGCTGTGTATATATAAGCCTGATACAGTCAAGAGTTACTGAACACAGACAGGAAAAGAGTGATTTGCCTGTAATCATGATTAGAAAAATGACACCACAGAATTCAGGATATGCTGCCTTGGAAGCATACCATAGTGTGGGGGCACAAACATGCTTAGGTCAAAGAACCCAAGCAAATCTCAGTAGTACCAGAATCTTAGTGTCTTCATAGTTGAGTCAAATATCTTTACTGTCATACACTTGAAACAGACGCCAAAATGTTCTCAACTATCCAAGTTTTTATAGCTTAAGTAAACCTGCTTTTAATTGGTTCTTTGAAGAATTAATAATAAACCCTTGAATAATTAATAGTACAGTTTCGTATGTTCAGATCCTGACTGCTAGATAGGTGATCACATCAAGGATCCCATGATCCTGTCCTAAAAGAGAACAAGTGAGTACATCCCAGCAGGTTCTCTTTCAGTTTGTTCTTACAGAAAATAGATTTTAGTAGCTCTGGTGATAGGCTTGCCATCCTTCCACTTCAATTTTCCAGTCAAAATGGGAGTGACAGGATGTTGTCCTAAGCAGTTTTACAAAATTGATCATGCGAGACTAATATCAACCTTAGTCTTTGTTCATCTATCATCATACAAAGTTGGAGTGAAAAGAGAAGCTAGGAATCCGGATTCTGTGGGGTCCAAGCAAAACAAAACTTGACGATGGAAGACGGGGCAACTGCTCCATTTCCAAAGACAGTAACATACATGTTACAGGCTGATGTGGGTGACCCCCTGGTGCTCCAGTAGATTTTAGTGTTCTGAAGGCAATAACATGCTTTGTACAACTAATAAACATTATTTAGTTTTCATGTAAGAATAAAAACAACATCTTAATAATTAATTGGATGTCCGACAGATTTTTAAATCATGAGAAAATATGTACATATATATAAATTTGAAATCTAAGATTCAATAAGATTTGTATCATAATTAATAAATTTTTCTACTCTCTATTTATTCTTTGTGTTTTCACATCATGCACCTCCATCATTTATTTTCCCATCCTTTTGTATCCTCCTCCACAAAATAAATTAAAATAAAATTTAAGAGTCGAGAGAGAGAAAGAGAAGGAAAAAATCAGTCTTATCGTGGAAGCTGTATTGTGGCACAGTGAGTCATGCAGTAAACCCTTCTATCTGTATGACTTTACTTGAAAGTGTTCATTGCAGAGTCATTGGTCTGGTTTGAGGCCTCTGGTTTTTGCTACATTATCGATGCTGGGACCTCTCTGGAGCTCCCCTTGGTTATTTTGCTGTTGCCCTGTGTTGTGAAGATCCTGTAGCTTTGAGTCTACAGGACTGGTCTCTTCATGTGCTCCAGCAGATCACAAATCGGGTGGACATTGGGGTGGGCCAACTCATAGTCCTGGTTCTGAACCTGTGTAGTTGTAGGGTTGATCAACCCACCAGATTGCTCTTGTCCTCACCACCAGGGTGAGCTCTCCTGCATTGTCCTGGCAAGTTCACCTCTTGCAGCAAGGGGCAAGGCCAGTTCTCCTGTTCTCATGTCCTCAGGATTGGATTTCCCACACTATACCTCAAGGGTCTGTTCTACTGTGTGCTCAGGCATGGCATAAGGGCCACTGTCCTGAGTGCTGAAGCTGAGTGGCAAAGTCAGCTCTCCCACTCTTATGACCTCAGGCATTCATGGGTAGAGGGATAGGACATCTCTCCCCTGTTCATGCAGCCACAGGACAGTTGAGTAATAGGGGCAGCTCTCCAATGATCACAACAAAGGGGCTGACTCATACCTCAGCCAACAGGATTGGCTCTATTGTGTTGCTCAGGTGAGGTGCAGGGCCTGTTCTCCTAATGTTGCAGCTGGTGGGGGAAAGGGCAGCTCTCCCACCCTTATGATCTCAGGACCAACACTCACACCTGCCCAGAATTAGTAAACTTAACTTAGATTAAATCAAAAGTTTGTCTTCTTCTTACTAAAACATAACTTTTGCAAGTGTCCCATATATTTGTCTTTAATATACCACCATAAATCTCACATTTCCAACAATTTCATATCTCCTTTGTTTTTCTGCCACCTATAGTGACTTATTTCTACTATATTACGTATTTTGTATTTTGTTACCTACAATACAACTGATTTTTATAACCTGCAAATGTTAGTCAAATTTCATAAGTGAACTGTTTAAAGGACTTTGTTGCAGCTAGAGAGATGGCTCAGATGTCAGAATTTACTACTCTTGCAAAGGAACCAGTTTCAGTTCTTAGCATCTACATGGTGGTGTGCAAACATCTATAACTACACTCCAGATTAAGTAGGTCTGACATTTTCTTCTGGCCTTCACCTGCACAAGTGGTACACAGACATTCACACAGAGAGCATCCATACACATGTAAATATATCATTAGGAAAGTACTTAGTGACCTGATGTCATAAATACCAGTTTTGACATTATCTAGTAGCTAAAGAGAGGCTGTAATTCAATTAATAGTCAAATATATAGTTCAGTAAAACAATTTTAAAAAGCCTTTTCTCAAATTAGAATTGTTTATTGACAATATTTTATTCTATTTGTATTATTATATTTTGCCAAAAAATAGACGACATGATATTAAGAAAATATTTTGCCCTACTTTGGAAAAAAAGTCAATGTTTTAAAAGTGTGTCTTTAAGAATCTAACCAAGCAAAGCCACTATAGCCAAACATGTTGCATATATAACTCGAGGATAAGTCTACTGTAAAGTTCATACCTGGAAGGGCTATGAAATTAAAGTTAGGCTTAAAATTAAAATTAAGGTAGACTTTAAGAATTTTTTTTTAAGTTTTACATTTGACAAATATGAACTACTGTTACCCAATGTTGCCCATAATTAAAGTAAATGAGAAAGCAAAAGCAATTATCTGGTTCATCAAATGATTGATTGTGCTGGTCTGAAGCCACCAAATACTGGATTAAATTTTCTCAGAAATTATCAGAGCTCTTTAATGAGGGAGGGGAGATGGGAGACGCAGATAAATCAAATACTATTTCAAGTTTAATGAACATATTGTCAAACTCAGGTGGTTTCAGTTACTAGTTACCTGACTTAGGATAAGTTTTTACATATATGTGTGTGTGTGCGCACATATGCACATACATATGTGTATTATGTGTACATATATGTGTGTGTGTGTGTATATATATACATATACACACTTTATTTTTCATTCAATTCAAAAGTGGTAGAAATGATATTTTAAATTTTAAGTGACATAAAGAAAATTAGTGGCTAGAGAAATATCTCAGAAGTTAAGTGTTATACATGTTCTTACTGACAACCAGAATCAAGTGTCTAGCATCCACTTTAGGCAACTTCACAATCACCTACACCTCTGGCTTCAGGGGATCTCAGGTATTCTTCTGCCCGCTGGGGGAACTTTGCTCACATGCAAGTGTGTGTGCCCACATGCACACTTAATAGATGTCATTCAGTTCATAGTTACCACAATTAAGTAAGACTGTCGGTTGACTCCCTCCATCGGAAGTTTGCATGGTGCCCTCCAGAACCTTTTGGGTTATGTCTAGGTCAGATGTCTCTGGGCCCTGTTTGTGAAGTGCATTTTGTCTTCAGAAATTGGGACTTACCTCAGCCTCTGGGAGGTAACCAAGAGCAACCACAATCAGCTGCAATGTTTTGGACTTTTTTGCAACGCTGACAAACAACTCAAAAGAGAGCTTCTCATGCCTCATGTTGGGGTTTATGTTAGGTGGTTTTGGCTCTTGAACATATCACTGTCAACTCAGATGAGAAAACCTCATTGAATCTTTATATGTTTTTATATGTTTTTACATGTATTATAGGTACATTTAGCTAAAGAGTAAATAATACTATTTCTTTTGGCTTTTATCTATAACATTATTATTATTTTATTCTCCTCCCTCCTCCTTTTGTATTGGCTTTCTCCTCCCTGAAAAACCCCCATATCCCTTATCAGATTACTTGTATTGGGCTATGACATGCTCTTCTCCCATGGGCTCACCCTTTGAAATAGGTTAAAAATGAATAACGTACAGCAAACATTTCCAGTTGCTTCCAAATGCCTTAGAATCATTTTTAGAATACCGAAGAAGATTTATGTGGCCAATAAATCAATTAACTGATGTAGAAATGTCATGATTATGCCCATTTCCCCCATCTCCCTTATGCAGACGGTGTTACCCCCTCCCTGGATTTGTTCATGCTGTCCCATATGGAAAATGTCTTTTCTCTGCTGTCTGTTTAAATATTACCTATTTATAAAATGCCCAGCCAAGCTCTCTTATCTTCCCGATCATTCTGCCTATATAAATATCTCCTGATGTATTTCTATTTTTTTACTTAATGCTACCATATGCTATCTTGCATGCCTGCATGTTGCATTATTAGTCATTGTATTCCTACTTAATCTATTCTATCCGTATGCCTAATCTAAAATAATAACTTCTTTTGAGAACAGGAACCAGGGCAGATGCATTTTTTAAATTCCTTTTGTTGTCATTGCAGGGTTTCTCCAGAGAAACAATAGAGAAAGTCTGTGAATGCATAAACAGAAATCTAGTGGATGAACGAATGAATATGTTTGTAAGTATAGAGTGCTTCAAAGGCTTTTACTAGATTGTTTCACACCATGAAGCTCTCCAGTTTTCTAATGAGCAAAACAATTTCATTTGTTTACATCTACCACTTTGACTGAGACAGCCTCCTTTTACATCCTGTAGAAGTTAAAATTATGCTTGTCATCGTCATCATCAAAAAATGTCGTATATAAAAGCCCATTTTAGGTTTTGTATGGTGTTAACGGATCCTATCAGAAATGCTTTGCATCTGATTGAGGGGATGTAAGGAATTAAGTACTGTAGACGAGAATACGATTCAGATGGGGCAGAGAAGGACTAGATACAGATGGAGGCATTCAGTCAGAATCATTTGTTTTTAGGTCCTTTTTAATTTCATGGAGGAAAATGCCTTTCATCTCCTCTCCACACTTGAACAGCAGGTGGGCAGACACTGAAATTTTTCAGGAGACTGAGCGTGTGGGTTAGCCACTTGGAAGAAGTTCAAACGTCATGTACATTACTGATGTTGACAACTGTAACTGCGGGACATGGGGAAGCAATCCTAGCCTGGGTAGAGCTGGCATTTTCCAGGGATTTTTTTAGAATACAAATGCTCTGACACTGATCTAAAACCCGCGTTCCCGAGGGCTTTGGTGTGTACCACCAAGTGTGAGTCCAGGCTTAGACAAAAGCTGGGATGGAAGATTTTGCTTGAATAAAATTGAGAGCATCTTACATGTTCTGCCACTTTTCAAATCACCTGCAGGGGCTTCAGTTGGAAAACACCAGATTTGCTATTCATTGTTTCCAGGGTCTAGAAAAAGTGAAACGTGTTCATGAACATAATAAGTAGTTTTGAAAGAATTCAGCTGAAGTGAATGTTACTCTTTCATTTCTTATATCATATAAGATGCCGTGTGTGTGTGTGTGTGTGTGTGGTATGTGCTAAACTACCCTTTAAGTGTTCCAATTCTTAACCGTATTTATCAGACCAGTCTAAATTTTTTAATAAACTCATTCAGAATGAATAGAGATAGGACGCCTGGAAGCACAGGGGAGCAAATCTGGAGCTAATTGAAACACCCTGTAAAGGCTCTGGTGTGTGCTATAGCACGTGTATGCCATCTTGAAATACATAAAAATCAGAGCATGTTTTAATTCAATGGTGGGTTCAATCCATAGCACAAGACACAAATTTAGATTTTTCCAGTACTATGTATCAAGACACGGCCAATAGGTAAGAACTTTCTAAATAGGATTTCAGACTCACTGGAAATGAGGCTGACAACCAATAAATACAATTTCATGAAATTAAAGAGCTTCTTACAGCAAAAATGCCCCTTAAGTAAAGAGACATGACAGCCTGTAGAATGGGAGGGAATTGACAGCTACTTATCTAGCAGGGTGTTAGCACCTAGAATATACAAAGTACTGAAAGTGCTAAACATAAACAAGAAATCAGAAGTATTCAAATTGCCTTTCTAAGCAAAATCACATAAACTTTTCTCTGTGTGTGACATACACACACCTGCCACAAAGGTTTGATAGAACAACTACACACAGTAAAAATGTGATAACTACATTTCTTCTGGAAAGGTTATATTTAGAACAGAGCTCACAGAATCACACTGTTAGTGTAGACGGATGGTTCCTCCATGGAACATGTTGACGGACATGAGACAATCTGAAAATTTAAATGATAACGCAAAGGATAAATGTACCAGGTTAGTGAGATAGATGCACCCACAAGACACTTGAGGGTCTTTTTAGAAGGCTGGCTCTATGGCTCTGGCTTGTAGCTTTTAACTGCACATTGCTTACAAAGGTCCCCAAGTTGTGTGTGTTGTTGGTTCTCACTACACATTGTTGACTATAAAGGCGTTCTTCCACAAGTTTTCATTGTGTGGATATAGGATATATTTCTAATCAGGCTATATTAAGAGAGACATTATTCACTGGGTACCAGGAAAGTACATTCCAGACACAGGAAGAAACTGCTAAATATTTCCTTTCCAAAGAAGAGAGTTAGTAAACCTAAAGCAATGACAGGAGTTTCTGGCTTATGCATTGCAAAACCAGATGAACATAACAATAATTCAAGGTCAACTGAAGTAAAGAGCTGGTTTTTATTTTCATCATTGAGTGAAGTCATTATCAACTTTAAGCAATAATCTTCTTTATATTTTCTAAGATCCTTATGAGCATGATATGGAGAAAAAATGCAAAGGAGTAAAGAGGGTAGTAGAAACCTATTGGAATGGTCCAACGGAAAAAAGTAGATGAGGATATTAGCCAAAAATATTGAAAGACATTGACAGAATAATATTAGCTTGTGTTACAACTTGATGTATTGGTCCTAAAGAAATGGTAAAAAATAGACTCAAAAAAAACATTCTTCTCCACAGGTGAGTTGCTAGGTAGATATTAGCCCAGTTTATTGACTCTCCTCCACCCTACAATGCTTCTGTTGGACAGATTTTAAAGGACTAAACTAACAAAGTTTTCGTCTATGTGATGATAAAGAGGGTTACACACCAGTGACCTTAAGCTGTCTGTGAAGGTGAGTGAGAGATACAGATTTGGAAATTATAGAAAAGACATAGATAGTAATTACAAAAAACTGATAGATTACAAAGAGAAACCCAGGCCATTAGCCTTTACTCTCTGTACCTTTAAATGTCTGAGACAAGAGTGGGAAGGCTAAGAATGTGGTAAGATTGTCCAAGTGTCACCATAACAGATGTGAGTACACACTGAAGAAACTGAAAAAGAAAAGAGTGTAAAGTGGTAGTTTTTGGCCAATGGAATTGGAAAGTGCTTTGCGACTAGTTTCTTATGATTGTGCACACACACACACACACAAAGAGTAAGAGAGGGGAGAGAGTCATGCACACATAAATACACACATACACAAGTAATACACACCCAATTGGCTTAGAAACAATATATTTAGTAATTTGATAATTGTCAAGTCATAGAGCTACTGATACTATAAAGATTGTTAAGAAACAATCTTTGAGGGAACATCTCACACAAACGTTCTTGGCGTTTAAATGGACATTTCTGTCATTCTATATCTTGCTTCCACATCTGACCAGCTATGTTTCATCCTAAATGGGCTTATTTATTTCATTTATGACACATTGAATCTTGATACTCAGCCTGATAGCCCATATATTTATAAAAGGAATAAAAGACCTAGGAAAACTGGAGGGTGTGAGGGAAGGAGAGGAAGAGGAAGGAAGAGGAGAGAAAGGAGAGGAAGAGGGAAGAAATAAGTAAACTGAAGCCTACACTCTACACTGTGAAGAAATGTTGTGAGTTCAGTGGGTTTTTCTCTCCATAAATTCTCTCTACCCTACTACGATCAAGTTTGCACCATTGTTTTCTCAATGGGAATATTTCTGTCATCTCTTTATAGCCAAGGGATCCAATTAATCTGAAGAATGATCCTATACTACCTTCTTTACTTTCTATATAAATCATGGACTCAAAACCTGAATAAGTTTCCTTCTGGATTTCAGAGAAATGAAATACTTATTATCTGTAACTGAAGTATCAATAGATGTTCTTCCTATGAGAGAATTATTACACACATCCCATTTCAGACAGTGCATCCTCTTCAGTATGCCTCCACTTTCTCTGGAAGCTTTTTTTCTGTAACTAACAATAACATTTCACTTAGAAGAATTTCATTCTAAATTCCCTTTGTTCTCATGAACATAGTCAGCATCTACCTTTATTAAAGCCCCAACCACCCAAATGTTCCCAGAAATTACACCTGATTAAATCAGGTCACAAACTTTCTTTCTCTCTTAAAATCATATAGCACATGATATCATCACCATCTGATAAGCCATCTAATATACACCACTGTGAAATCCATGAAAAACATATTCAACTACTAATCAGTTGTCATCAACTTATTGCCTATGACCACATCAAGTCTCTCGAGTACACAAAAGTGTATGCACACCCTATAAAATATTGTGGGATTTCTATCCCAGACCTGTCCTGACAGAGAAACTGACAAAGTAACATTTGCTATAAATATTGAAAAAATTGTAATGTTAAACAATGGCAGCAATTCTGTCCATATAGAACTCGGAAAGAAAATTCATGGGTCATTGGATGTAGAGACCCTCTCCTTAAAGTTCCCAGGTTTCCAAGAGAACTAGATATTGATTTCTTTATTAATGGGGAAGTGTTTTTAGGTACATTGATATAGAAGTTTAGACAATGTTTGACAATTATTCAATGTTTTTGACACAATGAAAATATTACTAAAATTATTGTAAGGTAATGCCTTTTAATAGGTCATAGTTGTATATAATCTGGTTTATATTACTTACAAAGTCATGGGTAATTATAGAAAGTTTGGGACAACTAGTAAGATAATTTCCTTGGCATGGTAAGAGAAAATGTACATAATTTTTTTATTTTATAAATAAAATAAAATAATTTATGAGAGTCTGTCCCCTTCTCGGTCTCCAGCTCTGTCTTTTTCTTTCTACTTCTCTCTGTGTCTCTCTGTCTCTGTCTTTGTTTCTCTTCTCTCTCTCTCTCTCTCTCTCTCTCTCTCTCTCTCTCTCTCTCTTTTATCTTTTCCACAAGGAGAAAACAAGCCGTCCCCTGCCAAATCTTCTTACCTCCCCCATGTCATTTCAAGGCAGAGAAAGTGGTGTCCCCAAGCAAGCCACTCAATAATTTTTGGTGATCTCTCCTTCTCTGAATTTGACAATTATATATGGAATATTTTTTATTATGAAGAAGAAATATGTGTGTCATTCTGAGGGAACGTGGGAGCAGCCAGGGAATAAGGGCTTTGTTGCAGGATAGCGAAGGAAAGCAGATGCAGCGCTGAGTCCCAGGCATGTGTCCCCTCTACATAGTCTTTGCTAGTCAAGTAATAAAGTTCCAGAATCAACTCCACAGAATTGCATATGTGAAAAGGTCATGAAAAGTGGGATTGGAATATCCTTTGACTAAGGGAATACTTATTGGAGCAAAGCCTGCTGGCTTCAGCCAAACTGGAACTGTATGTTAATTGTGAAACCTTCAGTTGTGCCCACTAGAATCTGTAAAGCCTCACTGACTATTCTTGTATATAGTTTCCATTCATACATATGTTATGGTACAGAGATAGAAAATACAGAAGGAAAAGTATATAAGGGAAATGAAGGCACAATGAGCAAAAAGGACAGAAAGGATGATAGAAAAAAAGAAGATAAAAACTAAAATAAACAAAATTTATACACATTTATACATTCTAAAAACCAACAACATTCCCAACTTTACTTCTTATTGGAAGAAGATTTTCTAAGAAACTACATGCATCCATTGCACAATGAGCTGTCCCAGGAAAAGCATGTGAACTCCTCTGATCTCAGGCCCTCTTCTTCTTTCTGTCTATTAAGACATCCTAGAAATGGCTTTCTGGAAATTTTGGGGTGTTTATCTGGCATAGAGTGGTTCTATATTTAATGTCCATCAACTTAATGTCCTGGATTTTCAATCAATCTTGGAGTGACAATCCATGAACCTTCCTCACATTTCCTTGGATGCCTAATCTGTAGTCTGCTCACTGTAAACTGTGGATGACTGTTTGCTTCATTAAGGAGACATGGTGGATGATGGGGAATTCCTTTCTATATGCTTTGAATATGTTTTATTACCATTGGTTACTAAAAAAGCTGTTTCAGCCAATGGCTTTGTAGAGTAAAGCCAGGTGGGAAATCCAAACAGAAATATAGAAAGTAAGTAGGCAGAGTCTGGAAGATGCCATGTAGCTGCAGAAGGAGAAAGATGCCAATCACCAGCCAGAATCTTACTAGTAGGCCACAGCCTAATCATGATACACAGATTAATAGAAATGGGTTAACTTAAGATGGAAGAGTTAGCTAAAAAATAGACCTAAGATATTGGCCAAACAGTATTGTAATTAATATAGTTTTTGTGTTATTATTCGGGTCTGGGCAGCTGGGAAAGCAATTGGAAACGTTGTAGTCCTGCCTACAACTGCCAGTATTTACCTTGTGACAAACAGAGAGACACTGAGCCTTGGCACAAAATGGGTTATCACCAGTTAATTGTTAGAACTGTGGAAGGACTAAATTACTTCATTGTCATTAAAAAATACTGTCACTCCTTTTCAGTGTCCTAAAATATTGATTTTGGTGTATAACGATCCCCGGGCGAGCTGGTGGAGCCCGCCATGAAACAAGCGGCTACAGTTTCCCACCAGCGGGAGGGCACGCGCTGCGTGGGTGGTGGCGGCAGATAACAGACACATAAACACAAAAGATAGGCATAAAGATAAAATATTTATTACAAGGAGAGAGGGAGAGAGAGAGAGAGAGAGAGAGAGAGAGAGAGAGAGAGAGGGAGAGAAGAGATAAAAGGAGAAAAAAGAGATAAAAGGAGAAAGAGACAGAGAGAAGGCAAGAAGGAGCTAGAGAGAGAGAGAGATAGTGGCGGAGGTCAGAGGTAAAAAAGGAGTGGGAGTGGCTAGGGCAGGGACTGAAAGAATAACATGGTGGAATACATATCTTTAAAGTAGATACCATTATTTGAATTGCATTGTTGTAATTCATTGAATTACAAAATGTAATGTCTACATTTCCATTTTTAATTTTTATTTGTTTTCTGTGTCTTTTTAATTTCACCAGTAGTTTATCCATCCTTTTTACTTTCTTAAAGAATCAGTTCATTGAGAGATTTCAGGAGTGACATTAAATTGAAAAATATTATAGGAGTGTTTTTGATGTAGCCTCTTACTTCTGTGAACCTAACTCTTAGGACTACCTTCATTGTACCCCAAAGGATTAGGAATGTTTTGTTTTCATTTTCCTACAATTTTTTTAAAATAATGTAATTTCCTTTTAGATATTTGCCTTGACCCATTTTTATCCAGTAGTAAGTTGTACAGATTTCATGAGTTTGTATGTTTTCTGCCATATCTAAAGTTGTTGATATTCAACTTTAATTTATGGTTGTCACAGAGGATATTCAGGGTTCTATTTCAACTTCCCTGTATCTGTTGGGACTTTCATTGTGTCTCAATATGTTTCCAATCTTATTGAAAGGGACTTCAGCTATAGTTCTCTGCTAGGTCCATTTGATTGGTGACATTATTTATTTCCAGCATTTCTCTGTTTAGTTTTTATATGGATGATCTGTGTATTGGTGAGTGAAGGTAATTAGCCACTGTCACTATATTAAGCCAGTGTGTGATATTAGCTGTAGTGGTGGGCTTTTTTTTTTTAATTTGTTTTTATAAATTTGAGTTCCCTTAGGTTTTGTATATAAGTGTTTAGAATTACAGCATCTTTTCAGTGGATTTTTCCTTTGAGAAGTAATAGTATCCCTGCATATATCTTCTGATTAGTTTGACTTAATGTCTGTTTTGTAAGATATTAAAACCTTCTTTTTTCTTAGTTCTTTTTGCTTGGAATAACTTTGCTTATTCTTTTTTCCTAAATTGATGTCTGTCCTTGATAGTAAGATGTGTTTCTTGGATGCAACAGAAAAAAAAATGGATCTTGTTTTTTTTTTAAGCCAATCTCTTCATCTGTGTCTTTTTTTTTTACTTATGGAATTGAAATCATTAAATATGGAAAGTTATTATTCAGTGAAATTTATTAATTTCTATTATTGTGTCATGGCAGTATGCATTCACCCTCTTTTTATTAACTGTTCGGATATTATTTATTCCTTGTGTCATCTTGGGTATAGTTACTTTGTCAGAAAGAAAGTTTTCTTCTAGTACCTTCTATATCGCAGGATTGGTGGATATGAAATACTCAAATTTATTTTTATATTGAAATGTTTTTCTCCATAAATCATAATTGATGCTTTCACTGGATATAATACTCAGCTCTGGCATCTGTGGTCTCTCAGAGTTTATAGAATATCCTTTCAGGTCCTTCAGATTCTTTACTGAGAAGTCAGGTATTATTCTGTCAGCCTGCCCTTTCATGAGACTTGGTCTTTTTCCTTTGCCTTACTCTTCCTGTATGTTCTCTAGGATCTAATATCTGACTTGATTCTAACTCAAAGAATATTCATTCCATTTGTGAGCGAATTCAAGGCTAGAAGCCCAATACCCTCATATACCAAAGCTAGAATACAAACAGAGGTGACATTGTATATATCATAAATTAGAGAAATGCATCCAAGTATTAATTATTCCAGATTATATTAAACCTTTACTTAGTAATTTTTAAAGCAAACAAACAGATGAACTTTTAGACATAGACATAAAGAGTTGAAAAAGTCAAACACATTCGTCTGAAATGTTTCCCCCAGTGACTAACCCTAAATCCTGGGAAATGCACACTTTCCATAGGATCATCAGTGTAAGCCCAGTAAGAAGAGATGTGACAGGCATGTGCCATTCTGGAGACAACACTGCAACAGCTACCCAAGGTAGTTCCATCAGTGCTTGTGCCATGGTAGCTGGTAGCTACCCTGCCAAGGGCTAGTACTCTAATAGGGGCTGAGCCAAAAAGACTATTAAGCTTTGGCTTAATGCTGCATGCCAGTGATCCAACTAAAACCTCTGTCAATTTCTAAAAAAAAAAAAAAAAAAAACCTTCATGATTGACCTGACAAAATGATGTATATTATGAATAATAAATTTCTCAAGGGCTTTGGCCCATGTTATTTACCAGACAACTATAATTTGTAATGTTTACTTAAATACTGGCTCTCAACAAAAATGCTTAGAAACAGTTAGCATCCTGTCCCTGGGCAGTTTGCATCTAAAATTAATACAGCTTTAATGTGTTGCATATAAGGAAACTTGTATGTGTCTACCTATCTCCCATCTAGTCCAACAATATCTGGCATGCCAACAATCAAAAGAGGAATATAATGTTGGAAAAAAAACATAGTAGATAAGGCAGCCATATCATAGCTGCTGGATTAAGGTAAGACCCACCAGAAATCATTGTCTGCTAGAAGATGGGATTTTCACCATGACTTCAAGATGAAAACATGACACGTTTTATTTATAAGCAAGGAAGTCCCTCCTGGAATGCTTTTTTAACCTCTAGAGTCTTTTTTCAAATCATCTGATATACTTTACTGGTTGCCTTAGCATTTAAAATGAATTAAGTGCTATTAAGCCCCATTTTAGGTGGTTTCATCAGGACTGCCTAAGGGGTTATAAAGCAAGGAGCTTTCGCTGGCAGACATCCAGATACTAATGGTGTTAAAATGCCTTCTTATTGCATTTAAGCCAGTAGTTAGGTCAAGTAGACAAACATATTTTAGAATATGTTTAAATAAGCACTCCATTTAGTGTTGCTTTTCAACTCCTACATTTTCTGTAGCTTATTTCCTTTTCTTTCTAGTATAGAAGGTGGCATACTCACACAGGCAGTGGACTTCATAGCTAGACAAATTGCATTCTTTAGTTAAACTCCCAAGATCTGAGACAAATGGGAATAATAATGATAAAGATGAGGAAAATGGGGGGATTCCTCAGAAAGCTGAAGAGGACAGAGCTAAGAGGTTAGAGAACCCTCACAGAATAGGACCACAGGCTTCAAGGTGATATGTGTCCCTGAAAACTGGATTGTGTTTGGCCTGCAGAAGTGAAAAAAAAAAGTGGTCACCAATTGTGCACATAAATTTGGGTTTTGCATGATCTGTGAATTAAATGAGTCTCAAACCTCATTTACAACTACCCCGATTTTGGAAGCAAGTGATTTTATTAAAGCAACTTAGCAAGGAAGTGAAATTTTAATTGTAAGCTGATAACTTTAAGTGAAATGGAGACAGATATTTTGGTATAGGGGAAAAAGACTTGTTTAAGGTCAATGAATGAAGAACATAGGGAGAGATCTCTGTTTTATAAGTAGTGGACTGTTTTATAAGAAAAGACTGGGCTGTATACAAAACCAATGTTCTCAAGTTACACTTTGTATTTTGCAGGTAGCCCAATGATAAATGAGTGAAATAGAAAAATACATCTCAGAGCAAATAAATTAGCCATAGTCATTTGATGGAGTACAAAGACAGAAAAATGAAGAATCTCATGTAAGTTTTGAAAAAGGCCAATGAGTTACATGAGGTAAAAGGTAATTTAAAAAGAAACTATTTCAGAGAACTAGGACTGTTACTCAGTGGTAGAGATCTTGCCGAGTATATGCAAGATTCCAGGCTTGATTCAATATCTAGCCTTGCAAACAACAAAGAAAAAGAGATATAAAACATAAACCTTCTAATAGTGCCACTCACTATGGACCTATGAGGCTATTTTCATTCAAACCACCACAGTAACCCAGACCCAAAAATAGAAATATATACAATAGTCATTTATATGTGGATATTAGTCATTAAATAAATGATATCAAAGCTATGATCCATACACCCAGAGAGGTTAGGTATAGAGAAAAAGATTAAGAGGAATACATGGGTCTCCCTGGGAGAGGGAGATAAAATAGATTTTATGGGTAGATGGGAGGCAGGGGGTGGGAACAGGAAGATCTGGTAGGGAAGAAGAGGGCAGAGAGGGTTAAGAGAGGGAACTTAGGGAGAGACAGCTAGAATTGGGGGGGGGCATTTGAGGGGTGGTATTGTCACGGACAAGCCGGAGGAGTGTTCTCCTTGCTCCACATCCTTACCAGAATGCCCTGTTCCTTATATTATTGATCTTAGCCATTCATTCTGGCAGGTGTCATTGTAAGATGGAATCTCAAAGTAGTTTTGATTTGCATTTCCCTGATAACTAATGATGTACATTTCTTTAAGTGTTTCTCAGCAATTAGAGTTTCCTCCATTGAGGGTTCTGTTTATATCTGTATCCCATTTTTAAATAGATATTTTTGATATTTAGTTTCTTGTGTTCTTTATGTATCTTGGATATTAGTCCTCAAGCAAATGTGGAGTTGTTAAAAGTCTTTCCAATTCTGTATGCCTGCTGTTTTGACCAAATGACAGTGTCCTTTGCCTTACAGAATATATTCAGTTTCATGAGGTCCCATTTTTTTATTGTTGATCTTTGTAATTGTGTTATCTATGTTCTGTTCATAAAGTGATCTTCTGTGCCAATGAAAAAAAAAACATAACCCTTCCCTAAAATTAGATTATGCTGCTATCACTTTAATTAAAGAGTTGATGCACAGTTAGGGATTGTAAAGTTTGGATCATGGTAGGGTGAAAATAATGGCTATTGGGTACAAAAACAGATTTATATGCTGTCAAAGCAATAGTCAGTATAGAGTCAGTGGTAAATCGGGGAGTTGGGGAGCAGTAGGAGTGAGTATCCTATAGTAGGCAGTTTTTCCTTGACATACTATGTGTCATAAATACTTGAATTAAGTTATCATGTTGTGCAAGATAAAACTGTTCACATAAGCTCAACATTGATAGCTCTTAGTCAACATCTATTAGGATGTCTTTAATCACCCACTAGTGATCCATTTGTCTAGTGTCCGGATATTTACCCTAGATATCACTGAGACAGGCTCAGGAGTAGCTGCTAAATTCAAAAACAGATATTTCTAGGTGAAATTCATATACTGGGATATACTGATTTTTAGGATGCCAATCTTTCATCGCAATATGGAAATGCTCATGTACATAACAACACATCTGGTTCTTTGTATTTCAAGCATGTTCCATCACTTCCATCACACGTAAAGCTTGATGCTCTTCTGAACTTAAGTCTGATGCTGCATCCAATTGTTGTTTCTCTATACCTGCATCATATTGCCTGATTACTCTGAAGTTTGCTGCCCTGCACTTGTGTTCTTGGCTTTTCCTGACATGATCACATCTTCTGACCACTTCTCAAGATTTTCTTATTCTATGGACTTTGTGAAAACTGGCAGTCAGTTTTCAGTGTTCATGATCTCTTTTCCAATGGCTGAAAATAAGGAATAATAAGCCATATTAATGCATGTTATTAATAATTGGCTACATACTATCTTTTCTTCCACAATCTTTTCATATATACCTTAGTAACTAACATATTTTCATTTAAATATTAAACTCTTAACCTTGACTGCATAGAAGCAATACTAACAAATATTTACATGAGATTCTCAGTGACTGAGCTCATTTGTATATGTGTAGACTTACTTCAGTTGTGTTGTCTGATCATTGCTGTAAAATTTTATGGTATCCCAAGACTCACAAGCTATCTAGAGAAAATAACTTTATGAATGATTTGAATATAAGATATTTGTAAAATAAAACTAGTTGTTCAAAACTGAATGGGAGATACAATTTTCAAAGCAGGTTTAAAAAAATTGGTAGTTCCTATGTGGAACTCTAGTCCTGAAAGCTGGGTCAACAGACATGACCTTCACCTTCATAAGGCGGGCCCAGCCTCATTTCAGCTGCACTCGCTGGGGAATATGGATATTGCATAGCTTAATTCTCTAAGAGAATAGCAAGTTCAGTGTGCTCAGAACTCATTTCTTCCCCATTAAGGTAATATTCAATTGGACTAAATTACCCTATAACAGCACCTGATCATGCAGCCACTGGATCTAGCTTCATTTACTTTAAGGTTAGTAGAGTCACAGCTCAGACTGCTTAAGAGCTGTCATCATCAAAGTCTCCTCTTTCCTTTATTAACTTCTCTACTGAGAAAGCATTGACATCTGGAAGGAGAGGTGGAAAGTCGCTATGGAAGAAATTACTCTTGGCTATCACATCTACCTTGGAGAGGCCAAAGAGACAAGGATATAAAGAACTTTCTTGTTTTTAGTCAGTTAATTGAAACCATATTTGAAATACTAAAGTTGTAAAAAAATAAAATGAAAATTTTCTATTTGGATAATTATTTTCCAAAATTAATAGCAAATCGAGCACAGCATTAATTTTTATGCTCAAATGCATTGACATGGACCTTCTTATTTTGTGTTTAATTTTTATATGTGGATGTTGGCACCTGAGGAGACCAGAAGAGCATATTGGATTCTGTAGAACTGAAGGGAAAGACAGTTATGAGCTGCCACATGGATAGTAGGAATCAAATGTGGGTCCTCTTCAGGAGCAGTAAGTGCTCTCAACTGCTGAGCCATCTCTCTAGTCAGAACTTTCTCTTTTTATCCAAAGTGAATCCAGGTGCATGGCAAGAGTCACTGTTTTCTGTGTGGGACTTTGTTGTCTAGAACTTAATATAAAACTTTATTCAATTTCTTGAATGACAGATCTGTGTTCTATGACAGAATGTAGGGATGATGATGATGATGTCACAGAGAATAGAATTCAGAGGATTTTGAGTCACAGCAATGAGGCTGGGGCTGTGATCACTTTCTACTGATAACAGATCTGAGATTACCATGGTAACCAAGGCAGCCCTGGAAGATATGTCCTTCCCAAGTAACAGGTTAGAATTCAGGAAGATAGATTTGGTAATTCCTTTACAGTCAGAATAATCTGGTAAGTGTCAAAGGTCAGGAGGAAAACTGAGGTTGGATGATACGGTAACATTTGTAACATTGTGGTGGTGAGCAGAGAGGTCCTAAAACACACACTACATGATGCAGGCCAGAGTAGGAATAAGTTCTACTTAGTATTTTATACTATCAGGCAATCATGCATGTTATATGGCTCATAAAACCTCAAAATACTTAAAAAAAAACCCATACCCACTTCCTTTTGCATAATGATGAAGTGTTGTAAGGGGGCTGCTTGTTCGTCCCAGAACAGAAATAATCACACAGAAAACATATTGTTTACACTGAATGGCCCATTAACTCTAACTTCTTATTGGCTAACTCTTACATAGTAATTTAACCCATTTCTCTTAATCTGTGTATCGCCACATGGCTGTGGCTTACTGACTAAACTTCCAGTGTCCATCTCTGGAGGGGTTACATGGCTTCTCTCTGACTCTGCCTCCTTTCTCCCAGCATTCAGTTTAGTTTTCCCCTGCCTAGCTCTATTCTGCTGCATCATGGGCTCAAGACAGTTTCTTTATTAACCAATGGTGTTCAAAGCATACAGAGGGGAATCCTACATTAATGAAGCACACCTGCAAATTAAACAGGCAAGTAGGTCATGAAAAACAGATCTGAACCTCTGTAGAAGAAACTGCCTCCTCTCTAGAAGAAGGATGATAAACAATCACAAACGTGATGTGCACAGAGAAGAAAAGGAAATAAAAATGGTGTTATTTAAGATTGCAGATGAAATGTCTGCCTATATACAGATACTGGGGAGTTTATTTTTCATCTGGAATATGGAGAAAAATAATTCTGAAGATAACATTGGAGCGACTCTTATGAGTCAAATAACAGAATTCTATTTTGGGATGATAAATGACCCATAAGCACCCTCTTTTCCTTCTAAAATGCTGGATTTTTTAGGGTACAGCTATTTCCAACTCTCAGTTTGCCTACATTTGGGCTGATACTGCTTGATGCTATTGCCATTGGACTGAAGAACTGATTGTTCTTTGGGATGGGAAAGGTACTATTGTATGCTCCAATGCAGAGCTTAAAGCTGGAATTGTTCAGTGATGGAGATAGTCTTATCCATACTCATGGTAGTTGCATATCTTTGCATATCTAAGGCAAAGAGATTAAGATGCAGTATTTGCTCCTCTGTATGGATGGTACAATACACAAGAATCTCAGGGTTAGCAATAGTTGATGTCCAAAGATGGGAATAAATGTCATAACAGCAAAGCAGCCATTGAGAAGCCCATCTGAAACAAATAGTGTATTTTCTCTTATTAGCTACTTATATCTTTGTATGTGGCCCTCAGGGTTTGTGAATTAGAGAATATTAAAAGGGAAAAATAATGATTGCTTGGACTTGGCTTACTATACCTTCATAGAAAAGAAAACTCCTGAAATTAAATCTACCAGTTAAATAGAAAGATATTTATTTAAGGAAAAAATACCACTCTCAAATTTTTGAAGTGCCCCAGGGCTCATTCCTGGGATCTTTTATCACCTCTCCATAGGTAATCTCATCTATTCCCATGGCCTCAAATTCATCTATATGATAATGACTCCCAAACTGTATCTCTAGCCTTGACCTCTTCTCCCATCTCCAGGAGAGTATCTCTAAGGGATGTCTAATATGCATCTCATATTTATCAAGCTCAAAACAGAATTCTTCATTATGTTCCCTATCCTTCCCTTGCAATCTCCTTTTTTCTGGACTTGTCCATCTCCCGTAGTTAATTCTTCCAGCAGCCAGCCATTTCCTCAGCTCAAGACAATCAGAAAAAATGACTTGCTTCATTCCCTCTTTCCCTCTCCTGTGATCTGAAATTCACCAAGAGCACCTGCTGACTTGACTGCAGCATCATATTCCAGAATTGCCTGCTCATCCTGTCTCTGTCCTCTATTTCCACCGCACTCTGCTGCAGTCTGATAGCCCTGCTCTCTCTTGGACTGTTCCCTCATATGGAAGACCAACTAGTCTGTTAAAAAAGGAAACTCCGATTCTCCTCTGTAAATATCTAAGTAGCCTCAAATTTTGCTAACATCAGCACATTGGGCATAGTCAATGAAGATCTGGATAACCAGGCCCCTCAACAAACAGTCTGCTTCCAATACAAACATCTCACCAACCTCTCTTCTTGTTCTAGAATAGATGAATCTAGTTCCTTCCTAAAGGTTTATCATAATTGAAATTTTATCTGCCAGATATTTTTTCTCTCATTTACTTTTTTCTCTAATCTTCTTTGTTGTTGTTGAGATAGGTTTTTCCTTTGTAGCTCTGGGTGTCCCGGAACTTGCTCTGTTAGACCAGGTTGGCCTCAGACTGATAGAAATCCATCTGTCTCTGACTCCCAAATGCTAGAATGTGTGCATGTGTCACCACCACTGACTCCTCTGATTTTCCAATCTCAGTTACTTACTGAAATTTAGGAGTTTTGTATTACTCTCAGCAGATACTCATCAGTGAGTCACAGTTTCTCAATGAACAGAGCCATCACACGCTCCCTTCACTGGTGTATACCAAGTGCCTTCGCAGAGGAATGACCTTCAGAGATTCTGTGCTGCCTCTGTAATGACAGGCACCACAATGTTGGAGCAATTAGTTTATTTGTAAATTGATGACTGAGTCACCAATCCCATCATCTGCAGACCTTGAAGAATTAGTGTTGTGTGGACAGGCAATCTGTCTCAATGTAGTAATCTACTTCTGATACAAATGACTGGACTAAAGGAAAGTAAAACTGAGCCAAGAAGAGGCTGCTCACTACCTTTCACATGTTGGAATTAGATGGTTTTGATACTAGTTCACAGGTAAATACATTGTTTGTGGTTTTATAACCCAAAGCATTACATTAAAAGTGTTTTATCAATGAAAGCACCTGGCTAAGTTAGTTTTTACCTGTAATTTGCGTATTCAGGAGTGGGGAACAGTTGGAGTGCTGTGAATTTACAATTACAAAGTGACCCTCAGCTACATCCTAAATTCCAGGTCATCCTGAGCTAAAGTGTAAGACCCAGTCTCAAAGAGAAGCTTCTGTTCAATATATAGAGAAAGACTAGTTCAGTTACCTGTTGCAAGTGAGCTTTATCTTCAAACATTTGTCTATGTAAATGATTTTCAAAATAATGGAACACCATGCCGGAAGAGCAGTCATGAACAGGTCTTTGCTTAGCTCTGCATCTACTCCACAATGGTGGTGACGCTGGGAAAAATATAGCCTTTCTGAAAGCTAATTCCCACTTCCTAAACATAATATGAAAAGATGAAAATCAAGACTGTTAGAAAGCTCCGCCTCACACAAGAGAAGAAGTGGATTACAACCAATGATCTCGTTTAGTTCTTTCCTGATGGCCATTGTTTAAAACTCTGAATGCAAAAACACTTTTTTCGAAGTTGTGGTTAATGACATTATTCTGATAAAACTTCTGAAATTGTGTCAAAATATAATTACAATTGAGAAGGTTATAGATTCATTTTTCCCCATTTTGTTAAAGGAATCCTCAGAGGCACCCCTTCTTGATACTGCTTTATATCATTCAGGGTGTATACCCCGGTGAGGAAGCTCAAAGTAGTTTAAAAGTTATAAAGGAAAAAGTTCATATACTTATTCAGTTTTCACTAGGACTAGAGAAGAGACAAAAATCATATATAGGCACAGAACTCCTTTACTAAAAGAAATTCCATTGGCATTTGCCCCATAAGGAGGAAAGTTTACTCAAAATTCATGGCTGCTCTTGCCTTGTCATTTCTGTTCTTAAGGCTTTCAACTCCAGTCCACTCCACACATCATATTTGCATGTATCTTTTCTCACTTCACCCACAGTCCTGGCTCTTTAGGTTCATGTTTGAAACAATTTAAAATTTTAAATTTTCTGTTCTATCTGAGAATCACCTTTGTAAGGACAAAATAGAACATTGAGTCTAAGTAGCTGATAGAAATAAACTGAGGCAAAGTAAGTAAGTCTCATCACATCCTATATATTCCAACAATCGGAAAGAGAAGGCACAAACTGACAAATTACTGATAAAAATCAAGTTTTAGTCATCTTTTTAGACCACTGCACCTAGGGTGTAGCTACTCACCAAGACTGCCAGAGGGACTAAACAGCCACTGGCTGTGACCTCAAATTATTGGGTTTTGCAGCCACTGTCTTCCTAAGCAGTGCAATCCCCATTATGAGGTTTTATTGTTGAGCTACATAAACTCAGTTTAGGTTTATTTCTTCATCTGTCATTTATTCACTCATTCTCACTCTTTCTCATCTCCCTCCTTCCCTCCATCTTTCTATCCACCCTCTCTTTGCCAAAGCATATTGTCTTTTAATTAGAATGATGAAGAGCAATACTATGCCCTTGAAAATGAAAACTATAAACCATGATTCTGGGAGTTTAAGAATTTTATAGGGTGTGGAAGGGAACCTTAGGGATGGAAGAGTTTGTGTGTAAGTCAGTTTTCCTGTTCCCCTGCAGTTTGAGAGTGGTACAAACCAGCAGAGGATGTTATGTTCATCTCAAAGGAAGAGTCCCCATATTCTCAAATTCCAAATGTGTTATCAGTCAAGTCAACATTTATATCCAGTGATTCTCAGCCCACATGAGGCTGTTTAAGTCATTAGCCCTCATTCTATGGCTTGAGGGCATATTAAAAAGTAGGGAGCACCCCTCGCCGTCCTGAGTTCCTTGCTCGTGCTCTCTCTCCTTCTGCTCCTGATTTGGACCTTGGGATTTCAGTCCGGTGCTCCAATGTGGGTCTCTGTCTCTGTCTCCTTTCATCACCTGGTGAAGGTTAATATCCAGGAGGATGCCTATATGTTTTTCTTTGGGTTCAATGGGGATGTTCTATCGGGAACTCACTAAGGCCAGCTGGCCTGGGTCTGAAAAAGCATGGGATAAAACCAGACTCGCTGAACATAACGGACAATGAGGACTACTGAGAACTCAAGAACAATGGCACTGGGTTTTGATCCTACTGCACGTACTGGCTTTGTGGGAGCCTAGGCAGTATGGATGCTCACCTAACTAGACCTGGAAGGAGGTGGGTGGTTCTTGGACTTCCCACAGGGCAGGGAACCCTGATTGCTCTTAAGGCTGATGAGGGAGGGGGGCTTGATTGGGGGAGGGGGAGGGAAATGGGAGGCGGTGGCGGGGAGGAGGCAGAAATCTTTAATAAATAAATAATAAAAAAATTAAAAAAAATAAAAAGTAGGGAGGGGGAGTTGACATATTCTCTCATTGGCTGCTTTTTTGTTAGATTGTTATGATGGGTAGGGAACTAAGCTGTGGCCTCAGACCTAATTGGTCAAAGGTCAGGTTGACTTCATGTAGCAGGAAAGGAATTTTAATTGATCACCTGCTGTGGCTTCTGTCACTGATATCATTGTCCTAAGGTAGATTCAGTGACACTGGTGACTTGATCCAGGAGGAACTTAATGAAAACATTTAAAAGCTGCCAGGCATCGTGACACAGGACTTTAATGCCAGCACTCCAGAGGCAGAAACAAGTTGATCTCTATGAGTTTAGGGCCAGCGTGGTCTACAAAGAAAGTTCTAAGATAGCCAAGGCTGTTATACAGAGAAGCCCTGTCTCATAGAAACACACACACACACACACACACACACACAAATTAAAGATTCAATATTATTCCAAATAATTTTGGACATTTATTTGACATGGGAGAAATTATTTGGAATAATAAAACAGGAAGTTTTCCTGAAGTTGCAATTTATACTGTATGGCTTCTTTTTCATGTTTCATCTAGGTTTTTAGAAGTGAAGTATAGTAAATTTGGTTCGTTAAATTGTGAAGGCGCTGGAATTACATGAACATACCATCTTAAATAAAGGCAAGTTCTGTAAGCTTACATTGCTATTTGTAAAGTTATTTCTGATGCTGTTGGACTTCATGTCCCCAACCTAGCTTGGTGAGGGCTGTAACTGTTTCCAAGTAGTTGTACATTGGAAGTCTGAATGTGTAACAATATTTAATGTATTTAGAGAGTTCCTCGTGTTGCAGGGTTTAAGAAATCTGGCCCATTGAGGTCATGTGACTTTTTTGTACTTCAAAACTTCATTGTAATAAAATGAGATAAAAATTTAAAAAAAAAGATTCAATAAAAATGCAAGTATGGGACTAATAAACAGGTGATGAGTGACTAAGGGGTGAATCTGAGTGGACATATCATTGTTTCTGGAAGAGGACACATATCCCATCCTTAGCAGGAATTATTCCTAACTCTTTTTAATTTTGGAGTACTGTAGCAGCCAAAGAATGAGGTTGGCTTTGATGGCTGGTAAGCTGATCTGAGATATCTTTAAGGTTTTCTGAGTGTGGAAGGTAAGACGGAGATGTTAGTGGAGGCAGTGGGACCACCTCAGTTTAACTATTTTAGTTAAGAGTTCAGAAAAAAAAATACCAACAGTGACAAGAATGCTTGCCTGGTGATTAGTTCACTATAATGTTTGAGCAATCTTCATATATGTGCTCAATTTTGTCATCCAATAATTTTTACTAACATATGAGAAATCCTACTTGGAACTTTAAAAAATCAGATTGGGAAAATGTCAGGCCTGTTTCCTTTTCATCTTCAGTTTAAACATTCAATTCTTTCAACAATGACTCATTCCACATGTCCTGCACTTTACCATCTGGTCACTCTTCTAGCTGCTGACATGCATTTGTCAATGTCCATTCGTAAAATCCACCAGTCAGAATTGCACATGGTGGACATGCTTGTAATTCCAGCAGTTGAGAGGCTAAGGAGGGTGGTGGCCTAGAGTTAAAAGACATCTAGAGGTGCATCTATCCCAGAACAATAGTCACAGAACGAGAATATATGTATGTATGCATGTATATGTGTGTTCTAGGTATACATACATGTATGCTTGTGTGTATATGTATATGCTTATTTATATTAATATATTTATAAGGATAAATCACAATTGATATCATGGTTTAGGTGATGATGATGTTAGTTTTCTTAATCTTCAGCACAGCACAATCCTATGCTACTTTCAAATTCGGTACCAATGCTATTGCTTTGATATCAGAAACATGTTTATTGAATTGGGGAATTTATATTAACATTCATGAATTCATGCATATACAGGGAGAAATATACTAACTGACATAGATAGATAGATAGATAGATAGATAGATAGATAGATAGATAGATA
>JABTXL010001207.1:0-28739 GCA_025134845.1 Neodon shergylaensis
GTCTTCTTCTTTATCTCCTTTTTATTTTTTGATTAACTAATATAAACTCAAACTACTTGGAACTAAACTAATCTCTGAATGTGTATCTATTGCCAAAATCTCCTTCACATGTCTCACCTGTGTGTGTTTTAATGTAAATAAAATGAAGGTACAATATCATGGTTTCTCTTCACGGCGAAGCAATCTTCAACTATTTAAAAGGCAGGTATAAAGAAACTGATTTCCACACCTACGACTGATTACACTTATCAGGATCTTTCATTCCACTCTTCTTCTGCAAAGTTAAATGTCCTTCCTATCGTCTATAAGCATTGACATAGACATACTAAGATAATTAAAATGTCAAGAATAACAAAATAAAAACAATGAAAAACACCTATTATCATCACAAAAAGCCCTAGAATCTCTTGAAGCTAAAAGAAAATTTGCTCATTTTTTCCTATTTTTCATGCCAGTGTTTTGCAATGAAACACCCCTATGGTGTATTTCAATGGGTCTCATTTGGGGAAAGGGGATATTACAGAGAGCCAATGACACTTCTCATGCCTGCTTCTGAGCCATTTTAAAGGAAGTAAAACACACAGGAAAACGCTGAATGGATTTTATAGCAAAGTATCATGGTGCTGTTATCAGCTTCCTTGCTGGAAATGGTAATGTGTATTCATATAAGCACAATGGGGTTGAACATCACTTCCCAAGCATTCAGATGCCTCCCAGCACCCAGCAACTCACACAAATGTCTATTCAATACTCTCACCGCTTTCCGCAATGGAGGCTCCCCAAACCTTGCAGGCCCTGCTGCTGCCCAGCAGCTCACAGAGAAATTGAGTCTGTTCTGAATCTGTCTGCTTTCCTACCATCAGGACACAGAACAAGGGATTGGCTCAGTTTTATCTTTAGTCAGTTTTATCATCAGTAGGGGTGATGGTAAGAGAGCAGGGTCCTCTTAAAGGTTGATTTTGTTTTCCTCATAAACACAGATGCACCATTGCTGTTTACATTTCAACCAAATTAACAAGAGACAGCACAAAAAGGAAGAAACAGAAACAAAGCAAGGAAAATCAACAAAGAAGCAAGTGCCATGTTTCACAGCTGTCAGGGGAAAAGGTAGATTTGGAGGCTCCCTGAAACTCAAGGTAGTGATTTTCTGGAGATGTTAACAACCCCAAAGCCCTAAAGTGGGGCTAAGTAGTTTCCATCTCTGGATGACTGGATGCTTCTGGCTGTTAGCAACCCTTGCTGAGCCGTGAGTTCACCTTTGAGTAAAGCTAACATCTACAAGTTAATCTGAGCCTAAAGCAGTTAGTGTGGAGATTGAAGTAGGCCATAGTGAGCATACGAAGCCCTATGGTCTGTCCAAAGCTGTATTTGACCTCAATCCCAGCAATGATTTTAGAGAAAGCCATAGTGTCTCAAACAAATTGAATAATATATCTCAGAGTACGTTTGTTACATGTGGTTTATCTAGATTCAGGTGAAGGTGACCAGAAACATAAAAGTCACAGTATCCCAGCCCCTGTGTTGATATGATTAGTCAAAGAAGAAATCATGATGTGTTGGGCTTCAGCAGGGGACATTGACAATTCCTATCAAAGCTGACCCTTTTTTTCGACTGGAGAGTGTTTCAAGTGCATTTATTTGAGATCATCACAAATAGCAGCAGAAAGTCCTTAAAGCAGACAATAGTCATGCTTCCCTGTCAATCAATAATATAATTAATCAACCATTTACTGAGCTATTATAATTTTATTTGGCAGTGATTTGGACAATTTGAAAAGGACATACTTTTCTGACCTTTAAAGACTGGAGATGCCACTGGAGAAAAGAAAAATGTAAATAAAGTGTTTAATAGTGACGGAAAGTTGTTTCAGGTAGCTTTCCCAGCTACACAATGGGTAAAAAATTGAGAAAGACTCACCATCTGTTGAACATTTTCCACCTCTGGCATAGAATAGGGTTCTAGACTCACTGAAGGAGGATAAAGAATGGACAGAGACACAAAGTCGGACACATGGAGAAAACTCATGCTTTTGGTTTTGATTTTCTTACCTCAATGGAGACATAAGGAAAGAGCAAGGAAAGCATGGTGAGTAATGTGTTCTCACAAGTCGAGTACACGAGAAGCACTGTGAGGACGCAAAGGAGTTGCCTTCATGCCAACAATAAGTAAATATATTTTAGTTTCTCTCCCTTTGCTAGCTTTCATTTTTGTGCTGTTGTTTGCTTTATTTTTTTCTTTACTCTTTGTTCTTTTGGGGGTACCCATCACCCAGCTCCAAAATAAATCACACTCTCAGTTTAGCTTAACTTGTTTCTGGCCAGCTTTTCGTAAATTATCCTTACTACATTTTGCCTCTGGGTTTTTTCCTTTTCTTACCTCGGTCTATCTTACTTTCACTTTTACTCTGTGGCTGGCTGGGTGTCTAGGGGTATGTCCCTTGATGTCCTCTTCCCCTTGTTTTTCTTGTTGATCTCCCTTTCTTGTTTCTTCTTCTATTTATACTCTCTGCCTGCCAGCCCCGTTTATCCTTGCTCCTGCCTTGCTATTGGCCATTCACCTCTTTATTAGACCATCAAGTGTTTTAGACAAAGAACCATGGCTTCACAGGGTTAAATAAATCCAGGTTAAACAAAATCAACTCACCTTTATATCATTAAACAAATGTTCCACAGCATAAACAAAAGTAACACACCTTAAAATAATACTCCCGAACATCTCTGTCCAGGCAATTCCTAGTAAGAAATGAAAATCTTAGAGCCAATCACCATGAGCTAAATATCACTACTATTTTCTAAGTTTCTATAAAAGCTGAAATTTGGTTAATTTTTATATGGAAAGACGACATTCAAGGAAGGAACTACAACCAAGATGCTCTGACAACCACTTGGAGGAAAGTGAAAGCAATCTCCCTTAAGCTAAAGGAATGAGGGAGAGATTGAGAGGAAGGTTTTATGAATGTAACATTCAGATCATTGGACCACCTTGGTCAGATTACAGACTTATGTCATGCCCTTGGGTACTTTCTTTAATAAACAAACTGACAATGCAACGTTTTACTAAGGCAAGCTTACGTCCTTACTCTGAAAAAGTCAAGAGTTTTGGCTGTTTGCTGAATAAAACTGTATTTCACTAGAAGATAGGCCAGTTATTTTTCAGAATAATAAAATGCACCTCAACATAAGATATAATAATTTTATCAGTAATGAAGTGAGGAATGGAAATGGGGGTGGCCTAAATGATATCAGTGTTGACTACAATCATTTAGCATTTTGGCTTCATAGCTGACCTTTGCAAAAAAACGTCAGGGTTTGGGGCTCTAATTGCTCTGCTGTGTAGAATGAGAAACACTAAGAAACCTTGCTTGAATATAGTACTGAGTAGAGAGGGAGAGAACGAGAAAGAGAACAGAAAGGGGGAAAGGAATAGGTATGCGAGAAAAAAAAAGAAAGGAAATAAAAAAGGAAGGACATGGAGAAGAAATGTGGAGAGAAAGTGGGAAGAAAGGAGGAGAACATGAACATCTTAGAGGAGCTGTGTATATATAAGCCTGATACAGTCAAGAGTTACTGAACACAGACAGGAAAAGAGTGATTTGCCTGTAATCATGATTAGAAAAATGACACCACAGAATTCAGGATATGCTGCCTTGGAAGCATACCATAGTGTGGGGGCACAAACATGCTTAGGTCAAAGAACCCAAGCAAATCTCAGTAGTACCAGAATCTTAGTGTCTTCATAGTTGAGTCAAATATCTTTACTGTCATACACTTGAAACAGACGCCAAAATGTTCTCAACTATCCAAGTTTTTATAGCTTAAGTAAACCTGCTTTTAATTGGTTCTTTGAAGAATTAATAATAAACCCTTGAATAATTAATAGTACAGTTTCGTATGTTCAGATCCTGACTGCTAGATAGGTGATCACATCAAGGATCCCATGATCCTGTCCTAAAAGAGAACAAGTGAGTACATCCCAGCAGGTTCTCTTTCAGTTTGTTCTTACAGAAAATAGATTTTAGTAGCTCTGGTGATAGGCTTGCCATCCTTCCACTTCAATTTTCCAGTCAAAATGGGAGTGACAGGATGTTGTCCTAAGCAGTTTTACAAAATTGATCATGCGAGACTAATATCAACCTTAGTCTTTGTTCATCTATCATCATACAAAGTTGGAGTGAAAAGAGAAGCTAGGAATCCGGATTCTGTGGGGTCCAAGCAAAACAAAACTTGACGATGGAAGACGGGGCAACTGCTCCATTTCCAAAGACAGTAACATACATGTTACAGGCTGATGTGGGTGACCCCCTGGTGCTCCAGTAGATTTTAGTGTTCTGAAGGCAATAACATGCTTTGTACAACTAATAAACATTATTTAGTTTTCATGTAAGAATAAAAACAACATCTTAATAATTAATTGGATGTCCGACAGATTTTTAAATCATGAGAAAATATGTACATATATATAAATTTGAAATCTAAGATTCAATAAGATTTGTATCATAATTAATAAATTTTTCTACTCTCTATTTATTCTTTGTGTTTTCACATCATGCACCTCCATCATTTATTTTCCCATCCTTTTGTATCCTCCTCCACAAAATAAATTAAAATAAAATTTAAGAGTCGAGAGAGAGAAAGAGAAGGAAAAAATCAGTCTTATCGTGGAAGCTGTATTGTGGCACAGTGAGTCATGCAGTAAACCCTTCTATCTGTATGACTTTACTTGAAAGTGTTCATTGCAGAGTCATTGGTCTGGTTTGAGGCCTCTGGTTTTTGCTACATTATCGATGCTGGGACCTCTCTGGAGCTCCCCTTGGTTATTTTGCTGTTGCCCTGTGTTGTGAAGATCCTGTAGCTTTGAGTCTACAGGACTGGTCTCTTCATGTGCTCCAGCAGATCACAAATCGGGTGGACATTGGGGTGGGCCAACTCATAGTCCTGGTTCTGAACCTGTGTAGTTGTAGGGTTGATCAACCCACCAGATTGCTCTTGTCCTCACCACCAGGGTGAGCTCTCCTGCATTGTCCTGGCAAGTTCACCTCTTGCAGCAAGGGGCAAGGCCAGTTCTCCTGTTCTCATGTCCTCAGGATTGGATTTCCCACACTATACCTCAAGGGTCTGTTCTACTGTGTGCTCAGGCATGGCATAAGGGCCACTGTCCTGAGTGCTGAAGCTGAGTGGCAAAGTCAGCTCTCCCACTCTTATGACCTCAGGCATTCATGGGTAGAGGGATAGGACATCTCTCCCCTGTTCATGCAGCCACAGGACAGTTGAGTAATAGGGGCAGCTCTCCAATGATCACAACAAAGGGGCTGACTCATACCTCAGCCAACAGGATTGGCTCTATTGTGTTGCTCAGGTGAGGTGCAGGGCCTGTTCTCCTAATGTTGCAGCTGGTGGGGGAAAGGGCAGCTCTCCCACCCTTATGATCTCAGGACCAACACTCACACCTGCCCAGAATTAGTAAACTTAACTTAGATTAAATCAAAAGTTTGTCTTCTTCTTACTAAAACATAACTTTTGCAAGTGTCCCATATATTTGTCTTTAATATACCACCATAAATCTCACATTTCCAACAATTTCATATCTCCTTTGTTTTTCTGCCACCTATAGTGACTTATTTCTACTATATTACGTATTTTGTATTTTGTTACCTACAATACAACTGATTTTTATAACCTGCAAATGTTAGTCAAATTTCATAAGTGAACTGTTTAAAGGACTTTGTTGCAGCTAGAGAGATGGCTCAGATGTCAGAATTTACTACTCTTGCAAAGGAACCAGTTTCAGTTCTTAGCATCTACATGGTGGTGTGCAAACATCTATAACTACACTCCAGATTAAGTAGGTCTGACATTTTCTTCTGGCCTTCACCTGCACAAGTGGTACACAGACATTCACACAGAGAGCATCCATACACATGTAAATATATCATTAGGAAAGTACTTAGTGACCTGATGTCATAAATACCAGTTTTGACATTATCTAGTAGCTAAAGAGAGGCTGTAATTCAATTAATAGTCAAATATATAGTTCAGTAAAACAATTTTAAAAAGCCTTTTCTCAAATTAGAATTGTTTATTGACAATATTTTATTCTATTTGTATTATTATATTTTGCCAAAAAATAGACGACATGATATTAAGAAAATATTTTGCCCTACTTTGGAAAAAAAGTCAATGTTTTAAAAGTGTGTCTTTAAGAATCTAACCAAGCAAAGCCACTATAGCCAAACATGTTGCATATATAACTCGAGGATAAGTCTACTGTAAAGTTCATACCTGGAAGGGCTATGAAATTAAAGTTAGGCTTAAAATTAAAATTAAGGTAGACTTTAAGAATTTTTTTTTAAGTTTTACATTTGACAAATATGAACTACTGTTACCCAATGTTGCCCATAATTAAAGTAAATGAGAAAGCAAAAGCAATTATCTGGTTCATCAAATGATTGATTGTGCTGGTCTGAAGCCACCAAATACTGGATTAAATTTTCTCAGAAATTATCAGAGCTCTTTAATGAGGGAGGGGAGATGGGAGACGCAGATAAATCAAATACTATTTCAAGTTTAATGAACATATTGTCAAACTCAGGTGGTTTCAGTTACTAGTTACCTGACTTAGGATAAGTTTTTACATATATGTGTGTGTGTGCGCACATATGCACATACATATGTGCATTATGTGTACATATATGTGTGTGTGTGTGTATATATATACATATACACACTTTATTTTTCATTCAATTCAAAAGTGGTAGAAATGATATTTTAAATTTTAAGTGACATAAAGAAAATTAGTGGCTAGAGAAATATCTCAGAAGTTAAGTGTTATACATGTTCTTACTGACAACCAGAATCAAGTGTCTAGCATCCACTTTAGGCAACTTCACAATCACCTACACCTCTGGCTTCAGGGGATCTCAGGTATTCTTCTGCCCGCTGGGGGAACTTTGCTCACATGCAAGTGTGTGTGCCCACATGCACACTTAATAGATGTCATTCAGTTCATAGTTACCACAATTAAGTAAGACTGTCGGTTGACTCCCTCCATCGGAAGTTTGCATGGTGCCCTCCAGAACCTTTTGGGTTATGTCTAGGTCAGATGTCTCTGGGCCCTGTTTGTGAAGTGCATTTTGTCTTCAGAAATTGGGACTTACCTCAGCCTCTGGGAGGTAACCAAGAGCAACCACAATCAGCTGCAATGTTTTGGACTTTTTTGCAACGCTGACAAACAACTCAAAAGAGAGCTTCTCATGCCTCATGTTGGGGTTTATGTTAGGTGGTTTTGGCTCTTGAACATATCACTGTCAACTCAGATGAGAAAACCTCATTGAATCTTTATATGTTTTTATATGTTTTTACATGTATTATAGGTACATTTAGCTAAAGAGTAAATAATACTATTTCTTTTGGCTTTTATCTATAACATTATTATTATTTTATTCTCCTCCCTCCTCCTTTTGTATTGGCTTTCTCCTCCCTGAAAAACCCCCATATCCCTTATCAGATTACTTGTATTGGGCTATGACATGCTCTTCTCCCATGGGCTCACCCTTTGAAATAGGTTAAAAATGAATAACGTACAGCAAACATTTCCAGTTGCTTCCAAATGCCTTAGAATCATTTTTAGAATACCGAAGAAGATTTATGTGGCCAATAAATCAATTAACTGATGTAGAAATGTCATGATTATGCCCATTTCCCCCATCTCCCTTATGCAGACGGTGTTACCCCCTCCCTGGATTTGTTCATGCTGTCCCATATGGAAAATGTCTTTTCTCTGCTGTCTGTTTAAATATTACCTATTTATAAAATGCCCAGCCAAGCTCTCTTATCTTCCCGATCATTCTGCCTATATAAATATCTCCTGATGTATTTCTATTTTTTTACTTAATGCTACCATATGCTATCTTGCATGCCTGCATGTTGCATTATTAGTCATTGTATTCCTACTTAATCTATTCTATCCGTATGCCTAATCTAAAATAATAACTTCTTTTGAGAACAGGAACCAGGGCAGATGCATTTTTTAAATTCCTTTTGTTGTCATTGCAGGGTTTCTCCAGAGAAACAATAGAGAAAGTCTGTGAATGCATAAACAGAAATCTAGTGGATGAACGAATGAATATGTTTGTAAGTATAGAGTGCTTCAAAGGCTTTTACTAGATTGTTTCACACCATGAAGCTCTCCAGTTTTCTAATGAGCAAAACAATTTCATTTGTTTACATCTACCACTTTGACTGAGACAGCCTCCTTTTACATCCTGTAGAAGTTAAAATTATGCTTGTCATCGTCATCATCAAAAAATGTCGTATATAAAAGCCCATTTTAGGTTTTGTATGGTGTTAACGGATCCTATCAGAAATGCTTTGCATCTGATTGAGGGGATGTAAGGAATTAAGTACTGTAGACGAGAATACGATTCAGATGGGGCAGAGAAGGACTAGATACAGATGGAGGCATTCAGTCAGAATCATTTGTTTTTAGGTCCTTTTTAATTTCATGGAGGAAAATGCCTTTCATCTCCTCTCCACACTTGAACAGCAGGTGGGCAGACACTGAAATTTTTCAGGAGACTGAGCGTGTGGGTTAGCCACTTGGAAGAAGTTCAAACGTCATGTACATTACTGATGTTGACAACTGTAACTGCGGGACATGGGGAAGCAATCCTAGCCTGGGTAGAGCTGGCATTTTCCAGGGATTTTTTTAGAATACAAATGCTCTGACACTGATCTAAAACCCGCGTTCCCGAGGGCTTTGGTGTGTACCACCAAGTGTGAGTCCAGGCTTAGACAAAAGCTGGGATGGAAGATTTTGCTTGAATAAAATTGAGAGCATCTTACATGTTCTGCCACTTTTCAAATCACCTGCAGGGGCTTCAGTTGGAAAACACCAGATTTGCTATTCATTGTTTCCAGGGTCTAGAAAAAGTGAAACGTGTTCATGAACATAATAAGTAGTTTTGAAAGAATTCAGCTGAAGTGAATGTTACTCTTTCATTTCTTATATCATATAAGATGCCGTGTGTGTGTGTGTGTGTGTGTGTGTGTGTGGTATGTGCTAAACTACCCTTTAAGTGTTCCAATTCTTAACCGTATTTATCAGACCAGTCTAAATTTTTTAATAAACTCATTCAGAATGAATAGAGATAGGACGCCTGGAAGCACAGGGGAGCAAATCTGGAGCTAATTGAAACACCCTGTAAAGGCTCTGGTGTGTGCTATAGCACGTGTATGCCATCTTGAAATACATAAAAATCAGAGCATGTTTTAATTCAATGGTGGGTTCAATCCATAGCACAAGACACAAATTTAGATTTTTCCAGTACTATGTATCAAGACACGGCCAATAGGTAAGAACTTTCTAAATAGGATTTCAGACTCACTGGAAATGAGGCTGACAACCAATAAATACAATTTCATGAAATTAAAGAGCTTCTTACAGCAAAAATGCCCCTTAAGTAAAGAGACATGACAGCCTGTAGAATGGGAGGGAATTGACAGCTACTTATCTAGCAGGGTGTTAGCACCTAGAATATACAAAGTACTGAAAGTGCTAAACATAAACAAGAAATCAGAAGTATTCAAATTGCCTTTCTAAGCAAAATCACATAAACTTTTCTCTGTGTGTGACATACACACACCTGCCACAAAGGTTTGATAGAACAACTACACACAGTAAAAATGTGATAACTACATTTCTTCTGGAAAGGTTATATTTAGAACAGAGCTCACAGAATCACACTGTTAGTGTAGACGGATGGTTCCTCCATGGAACATGTTGACGGACATGAGACAATCTGAAAATTTAAATGATAACGCAAAGGATAAATGTACCAGGTTAGTGAGATAGATGCACCCACAAGACACTTGAGGGTCTTTTTAGAAGGCTGGCTCTATGGCTCTGGCTTGTAGCTTTTAACTGCACATTGCTTACAAAGGTCCCCAAGTTGTGTGTGTTGTTGGTTCTCACTACACATTGTTGACTATAAAGGCGTTCTTCCACAAGTTTTCATTGTGTGGATATAGGATATATTTCTAATCAGGCTATATTAAGAGAGACATTATTCACTGGGTACCAGGAAAGTACATTCCAGACACAGGAAGAAACTGCTAAATATTTCCTTTCCAAAGAAGAGAGTTAGTAAACCTAAAGCAATGACAGGAGTTTCTGGCTTATGCATTGCAAAACCAGATGAACATAACAATAATTCAAGGTCAACTGAAGTAAAGAGCTGGTTTTTATTTTCATCATTGAGTGAAGTCATTATCAACTTTAAGCAATAATCTTCTTTATATTTTCTAAGATCCTTATGAGCATGATATGGAGAAAAAATGCAAAGGAGTAAAGAGGGTAGTAGAAACCTATTGGAATGGTCCAACGGAAAAAAGTAGATGAGGATATTAGCCAAAAATATTGAAAGACATTGACAGAATAATATTAGCTTGTGTTACAACTTGATGTATTGGTCCTAAAGAAATGGTAAAAAATAGACTCAAAAAAAACATTCTTCTCCACAGGTGAGTTGCTAGGTAGATATTAGCCCAGTTTATTGACTCTCCTCCACCCTACAATGCTTCTGTTGGACAGATTTTAAAGGACTAAACTAACAAAGTTTTCGTCTATGTGATGATAAAGAGGGTTACACACCAGTGACCTTAAGCTGTCTGTGAAGGTGAGTGAGAGATACAGATTTGGAAATTATAGAAAAGACATAGATAGTAATTACAAAAAACTGATAGATTACAAAGAGAAACCCAGGCCATTAGCCTTTACTCTCTGTACCTTTAAATGTCTGAGACAAGAGTGGGAAGGCTAAGAATGTGGTAAGATTGTCCAAGTGTCACCATAACAGATGTGAGTACACACTGAAGAAACTGAAAAAGAAAAGAGTGTAAAGTGGTAGTTTTTGGCCAATGGAATTGGAAAGTGCTTTGCGACTAGTTTCTTATGATTGTGCACACACACACACACACACACACACAAAGAGTAAGAGAGGGGAGAGAGTCATGCACACATAAATACACACATACACAAGTAATACACACCCAATTGGCTTAGAAACAATATATTTAGTAATTTGATAATTGTCAAGTCATAGAGCTACTGATACTATAAAGATTGTTAAGAAACAATCTTTGAGGGAACATCTCACACAAACGTTCTTGGCGTTTAAATGGACATTTCTGTCATTCTATATCTTGCTTCCACATCTGACCAGCTATGTTTCATCCTAAATGGGCTTATTTATTTCATTTATGACACATTGAATCTTGATACTCAGCCTGATAGCCCATATATTTATAAAAGGAATAAAAGACCTAGGAAAACTGGAGGGTGTGAGGGAAGGAGAGGAAGAGGAAGGAAGAGGAGAGAAAGGAGAGGAAGAGGGAAGAAATAAGTAAACTGAAGCCTACACTCTACACTGTGAAGAAATGTTGTGAGTTCAGTGGGTTTTTCTCTCCATAAATTCTCTCTACCCTACTACGATCAAGTTTGCACCATTGTTTTCTCAATGGGAATATTTCTGTCATCTCTTTATAGCCAAGGGATCCAATTAATCTGAAGAATGATCCTATACTACCTTCTTTACTTTCTATATAAATCATGGACTCAAAACCTGAATAAGTTTCCTTCTGGATTTCAGAGAAATGAAATACTTATTATCTGTAACTGAAGTATCAATAGATGTTCTTCCTATGAGAGAATTATTACACACATCCCATTTCAGACAGTGCATCCTCTTCAGTATGCCTCCACTTTCTCTGGAAGCTTTTTTTCTGTAACTAACAATAACATTTCACTTAGAAGAATTTCATTCTAAATTCCCTTTGTTCTCATGAACATAGTCAGCATCTACCTTTATTAAAGCCCCAACCACCCAAATGTTCCCAGAAATTACACCTGATTAAATCAGGTCACAAACTTTCTTTCTCTCTTAAAATCATATAGCACATGATATCATCACCATCTGATAAGCCATCTAATATACACCACTGTGAAATCCATGAAAAACATATTCAACTACTAATCAGTTGTCATCAACTTATTGCCTATGACCACATCAAGTCTCTCGAGTACACAAAAGTGTATGCACACCCTATAAAATATTGTGGGATTTCTATCCCAGACCTGTCCTGACAGAGAAACTGACAAAGTAACATTTGCTATAAATATTGAAAAAATTGTAATGTTAAACAATGGCAGCAATTCTGTCCATATAGAACTCGGAAAGAAAATTCATGGGTCATTGGATGTAGAGACCCTCTCCTTAAAGTTCCCAGGTTTCCAAGAGAACTAGATATTGATTTCTTTATTAATGGGGAAGTGTTTTTAGGTACATTGATATAGAAGTTTAGACAATGTTTGACAATTATTCAATGTTTTTGACACAATGAAAATATTACTAAAATTATTGTAAGGTAATGCCTTTTAATAGGTCATAGTTGTATATAATCTGGTTTATATTACTTACAAAGTCATGGGTAATTATAGAAAGTTTGGGACAACTAGTAAGATAATTTCCTTGGCATGGTAAGAGAAAATGTACATAATTTTTTTATTTTATAAATAAAATAAAATAATTTATGAGAGTCTGTCCCCTTCTCGGTCTCCAGCTCTGTCTTTTTCTTTCTACTTCTCTCTGTGTCTCTCTGTCTCTGTCTTTGTTTCTCTTCTCTCTCTCTCTCTCTCTCTCTCTCTCTCTCTCTCTCTCTCTCTTTTATCTTTTCCACAAGGAGAAAACAAGCCGTCCCCTGCCAAATCTTCTTACCTCCCCCATGTCATTTCAAGGCAGAGAAAGTGGTGTCCCCAAGCAAGCCACTCAATAATTTTTGGTGATCTCTCCTTCTCTGAATTTGACAATTATATATGGAATATTTTTTATTATGAAGAAGAAATATGTGTGTCATTCTGAGGGAACGTGGGAGCAGCCAGGGAATAAGGGCTTTGTTGCAGGATAGCGAAGGAAAGCAGATGCAGCGCTGAGTCCCAGGCATGTGTCCCCTCTACATAGTCTTTGCTAGTCAAGTAATAAAGTTCCAGAATCAACTCCACAGAATTGCATATGTGAAAAGGTCATGAAAAGTGGGATTGGAATATCCTTTGACTAAGGGAATACTTATTGGAGCAAAGCCTGCTGGCTTCAGCCAAACTGGAACTGTATGTTAATTGTGAAACCTTCAGTTGTGCCCACTAGAATCTGTAAAGCCTCACTGACTATTCTTGTATATAGTTTCCATTCATACATATGTTATGGTACAGAGATAGAAAATACAGAAGGAAAAGTATATAAGGGAAATGAAGGCACAATGAGCAAAAAGGACAGAAAGGATGATAGAAAAAAAGAAGATAAAAACTAAAATAAACAAAATTTATACACATTTATACATTCTAAAAACCAACAACATTCCCAACTTTACTTCTTATTGGAAGAAGATTTTCTAAGAAACTACATGCATCCATTGCACAATGAGCTGTCCCAGGAAAAGCATGTGAACTCCTCTGATCTCAGGCCCTCTTCTTCTTTCTGTCTATTAAGACATCCTAGAAATGGCTTTCTGGAAATTTTGGGGTGTTTATCTGGCATAGAGTGGTTCTATATTTAATGTCCATCAACTTAATGTCCTGGATTTTCAATCAATCTTGGAGTGACAATCCATGAACCTTCCTCACATTTCCTTGGATGCCTAATCTGTAGTCTGCTCACTGTAAACTGTGGATGACTGTTTGCTTCATTAAGGAGACATGGTGGATGATGGGGAATTCCTTTCTATATGCTTTGAATATGTTTTATTACCATTGGTTACTAAAAAAGCTGTTTCAGCCAATGGCTTTGTAGAGTAAAGCCAGGTGGGAAATCCAAACAGAAATATAGAAAGTAAGTAGGCAGAGTCTGGAAGATGCCATGTAGCTGCAGAAGGAGAAAGATGCCAATCACCAGCCAGAATCTTACTAGTAGGCCACAGCCTAATCATGATACACAGATTAATAGAAATGGGTTAACTTAAGATGGAAGAGTTAGCTAAAAAATAGACCTAAGATATTGGCCAAACAGTATTGTAATTAATATAGTTTTTGTGTTATTATTCGGGTCTGGGCAGCTGGGAAAGCAATTGGAAACGTTGTAGTCCTGCCTACAACTGCCAGTATTTACCTTGTGACAAACAGAGAGACACTGAGCCTTGGCACAAAATGGGTTATCACCAGTTAATTGTTAGAACTGTGGAAGGACTAAATTACTTCATTGTCATTAAAAAATACTGTCACTCCTTTTCAGTGTCCTAAAATATTGATTTTGGTGTATAACGATCCCCGGGCGAGCTGGTGGAGCCCGCCATGAAACAAGCGGCTACAGTTTCCCACCAGCGGGAGGGCACGCGCTGCGTGGGTGGTGGCGGCAGATAACAGACACATAAACACAAAAGATAGGCATAAAGATAAAATATTTATTACAAGGAGAGAGGGAGAGAGAGAGAGAGAGAGAGAGAGAGAGAGAGAGAGAGAGGGAGAGAAGAGATAAAAGGAGAAAAAAGAGATAAAAGGAGAAAGAGACAGAGAGAAGGCAAGAAGGAGCTAGAGAGAGAGAGAGATAGTGGCGGAGGTCAGAGGTAAAAAAGGAGTGGGAGTGGCTAGGGCAGGGACTGAAAGAATAACATGGTGGAATACATATCTTTAAAGTAGATACCATTATTTGAATTGCATTGTTGTAATTCATTGAATTACAAAATGTAATGTCTACATTTCCATTTTTAATTTTTATTTGTTTTCTGTGTCTTTTTAATTTCACCAGTAGTTTATCCATCCTTTTTACTTTCTTAAAGAATCAGTTCATTGAGAGATTTCAGGAGTGACATTAAATTGAAAAATATTATAGGAGTGTTTTTGATGTAGCCTCTTACTTCTGTGAACCTAACTCTTAGGACTACCTTCATTGTACCCCAAAGGATTAGGAATGTTTTGTTTTCATTTTCCTACAATTTTTTTAAAATAATGTAATTTCCTTTTAGATATTTGCCTTGACCCATTTTTATCCAGTAGTAAGTTGTACAGATTTCATGAGTTTGTATGTTTTCTGCCATATCTAAAGTTGTTGATATTCAACTTTAATTTATGGTTGTCACAGAGGATATTCAGGGTTCTATTTCAACTTCCCTGTATCTGTTGGGACTTTCATTGTGTCTCAATATGTTTCCAATCTTATTGAAAGGGACTTCAGCTATAGTTCTCTGCTAGGTCCATTTGATTGGTGACATTATTTATTTCCAGCATTTCTCTGTTTAGTTTTTATATGGATGATCTGTGTATTGGTGAGTGAAGGTAATTAGCCACTGTCACTATATTAAGCCAGTGTGTGATATTAGCTGTAGTGGTGGGCTTTTTTTTTTTTAATTTGTTTTTATAAATTTGAGTTCCCTTAGGTTTTGTATATAAGTGTTTAGAATTACAGCATCTTTTCAGTGGATTTTTCCTTTGAGAAGTAATAGTATCCCTGCATATATCTTCTGATTAGTTTGACTTAATGTCTGTTTTGTAAGATATTAAAACCTTCTTTTTTCTTAGTTCTTTTTGCTTGGAATAACTTTGCTTATTCTTTTTTCCTAAATTGATGTCTGTCCTTGATAGTAAGATGTGTTTCTTGGATGCAACAGAAAAAAAAATGGATCTTGTTTTTTTTTTAAGCCAATCTCTTCATCTGTGTCTTTTTTTTTTTACTTATGGAATTGAAATCATTAAATATGGAAAGTTATTATTCAGTGAAATTTATTAATTTCTATTATTGTGTCATGGCAGTATGCATTCACCCTCTTTTTATTAACTGTTCGGATATTATTTATTCCTTGTGTCATCTTGGGTATAGTTACTTTGTCAGAAAGAAAGTTTTCTTCTAGTACCTTCTATATCGCAGGATTGGTGGATATGAAATACTCAAATTTATTTTTATATTGAAATGTTTTTCTCCATAAATCATAATTGATGCTTTCACTGGATATAATACTCAGCTCTGGCATCTGTGGTCTCTCAGAGTTTATAGAATATCCTTTCAGGTCCTTCAGATTCTTTACTGAGAAGTCAGGTATTATTCTGTCAGCCTGCCCTTTCATGAGACTTGGTCTTTTTCCTTTGCCTTACTCTTCCTGTATGTTCTCTAGGATCTAATATCTGACTTGATTCTAACTCAAAGAATATTCATTCCATTTGTGAGCGAATTCAAGGCTAGAAGCCCAATACCCTCATATACCAAAGCTAGAATACAAACAGAGGTGACATTGTATATATCATAAATTAGAGAAATGCATCCAAGTATTAATTATTCCAGATTATATTAAACCTTTACTTAGTAATTTTTAAAGCAAACAAACAGATGAACTTTTAGACATAGACATAAAGAGTTGAAAAAGTCAAACACATTCGTCTGAAATGTTTCCCCCAGTGACTAACCCTAAATCCTGGGAAATGCACACTTTCCATAGGATCATCAGTGTAAGCCCAGTAAGAAGAGATGTGACAGGCATGTGCCATTCTGGAGACAACACTGCAACAGCTACCCAAGGTAGTTCCATCAGTGCTTGTGCCATGGTAGCTGGTAGCTACCCTGCCAAGGGCTAGTACTCTAATAGGGGCTGAGCCAAAAAGACTATTAAGCTTTGGCTT
Organism: Neodon shergylaensis; assembly: GCA_025134845.1. Taxonomy (NCBI): domain Eukaryota; kingdom Metazoa; phylum Chordata; class Mammalia; order Rodentia; family Cricetidae; genus Neodon; species Neodon shergylaensis. Next base: position 16,652 of record JABTXL010001207.1, read on the forward strand.
AATGCTGCATGCCAGTGATCCAACTAAAACCTCTGTCAATTTCTAAAAAAAAAAAAAAAAAAAAAAAAAAAAAAAAAAAAAAAAAAAAACCTTCATGATTGACCTGACAAAATGATGTATATTATGAATAATAAATTTCTCAAGGGCTTTGGCCCATGTTATTTACCAGACAACTATAATTTGTAATGTTTACTTAAATACTGGCTCTCAACAAAAATGCTTAGAAACAGTTAGCATCCTGTCCCTGGGCAGTTTGCATCTAAAATTAATACAGCTTTAATGTGTTGCATATAAGGAAACTTGTATGTGTCTACCTATCTCCCATCTAGTCCAACAATATCTGGCATGCCAACAATCAAAAGAGGAATATAATGTTGGAAAAAAAACATAGTAGATAAGGCAGCCATATCATAGCTGCTGGATTAAGGTAAGACCCACCAGAAATCATTGTCTGCTAGAAGATAGGATTTTCACCATGACTTCAAGATGAAAACATGACACGTTTTATTTATAAGCAAGGAAGTCCCTCCTGGAATGCTTTTTTAACCTCTAGAGTCTTTTTTCAAATCATCTGATATACTTTACTGGTTGCCTTAGCATTTAAAATGAATTAAGTGCTATTAAGCCCCATTTTAGGTGGTTTCATCAGGACTGCCTAAGGGGTTATAAAGCAAGGAGCTTTCGCTGGCAGACATCCAGATACTAATGGTGTTAAAATGCCTTCTTATTGCATTTAAGCCAGTAGTTAGGTCAAGTAGACAAACATATTTTAGAATATGTTTAAATAAGCACTCCATTTAGTGTTGCTTTTCAACTCCTACATTTTCTGTAGCTTATTTCCTTTTCTTTCTAGTATAGAAGGTGGCATACTCACACAGGCAGTGGACTTCATAGCTAGACAAATTGCATTCTTTAGTTAAACTCCCAAGATCTGAGACAAATGGGAATAATAATGATAAAGATGAGGAAAATGGGGGGATTCCTCAGAAAGCTGAAGAGGACAGAGCTAAGAGGTTAGAGAACCCTCACAGAATAGGACCACAGGCTTCAAGGTGATATGTGTCCCTGAAAACTGGATTGTGTTTGGCCTGCAGAAGTGAAAAAAAAAAGTGGTCACCAATTGTGCACATAAATTTGGGTTTTGCATGATCTGTGAATTAAATGAGTCTCAAACCTCATTTACAACTACCCCGATTTTGGAAGCAAGTGATTTTATTAAAGCAACTTAGCAAGGAAGTGAAATTTTAATTGTAAGCTGATAACTTTAAGTGAAATGGAGACAGATATTTTGGTATAGGGGAAAAAGACTTGTTTAAGGTCAATGAATGAAGAACATAGGGAGAGATCTCTGTTTTATAAGTAGTGGACTGTTTTATAAGAAAAGACTGGGCTGTATACAAAACCAATGTTCTCAAGTTACACTTTGTATTTTGCAGGTAGCCCAATGATAAATGAGTGAAATAGAAAAATACATCTCAGAGCAAATAAATTAGCCATAGTCATTTGATGGAGTACAAAGACAGAAAAATGAAGAATCTCATGTAAGTTTTGAAAAAGGCCAATGAGTTACATGAGGTAAAAGGTAATTTAAAAAGAAACTATTTCAGAGAACTAGGACTGTTACTCAGTGGTAGAGATCTTGCCGAGTATATGCAAGATTCCAGGCTTGATTCAATATCTAGCCTTGCAAACAACAAAGAAAAAGAGATATAAAACATAAACCTTCTAATAGTGCCACTCACTATGGACCTATGAGGCTATTTTCATTCAAACCACCACAGTAACCCAGACCCAAAAATAGAAATATATACAATAGTCATTTATATGTGGATATTAGTCATTAAATAAATGATATCAAAGCTATGATCCATACACCCAGAGAGGTTAGGTATAGAGAAAAAGATTAAGAGGAATACATGGGTCTCCCTGGGAGAGGGAGATAAAATAGATTTTATGGGTAGATGGGAGGCAGGGGGTGGGAACAGGAAGATCTGGTAGGGAAGAAGAGGGCAGAGAGGGTTAAGAGAGGGAACTTAGGGAGAGACAGCTAGAATTGGGGGGGGGCATTTGAGGGGTGGTATTGTCACGGACAAGCCGGAGGAGTGTTCTCCTTGCTCCACATCCTTACCAGAATGCCCTGTTCCTTATATTATTGATCTTAGCCATTCATTCTGGCAGGTGTCATTGTAAGATGGAATCTCAAAGTAGTTTTGATTTGCATTTCCCTGATAACTAATGATGTACATTTCTTTAAGTGTTTCTCAGCAATTAGAGTTTCCTCCATTGAGGGTTCTGTTTATATCTGTATCCCATTTTTAAATAGATATTTTTGATATTTAGTTTCTTGTGTTCTTTATGTATCTTGGATATTAGTCCTCAAGCAAATGTGGAGTTGTTAAAAGTCTTTCCAATTCTGTATGCCTGCTGTTTTGACCAAATGACAGTGTCCTTTGCCTTACAGAATATATTCAGTTTCATGAGGTCCCATTTTTTTATTGTTGATCTTTGTAATTGTGTTATCTATGTTCTGTTCATAAAGTGATCTTCTGTGCCAATGAAAAAAAAACATAACCCTTCCCTAAAATTAGATTATGCTGCTATCACTTTAATTAAAGAGTTGATGCACAGTTAGGGATTGTAAAGTTTGGATCATGGTAGGGTGAAAATAATGGCTATTGGGTACAAAAACAGATTTATATGCTGTCAAAGCAATAGTCAGTATAGAGTCAGTGGTAAATCGGGGAGTTGGGGAGCAGTAGGAGTGAGTATCCTATAGTAGGCAGTTTTTCCTTGACATACTATGTGTCATAAATACTTGAATTAAGTTATCATGTTGTGCAAGATAAAACTGTTCACATAAGCTCAACATTGATAGCTCTTAGTCAACATCTATTAGGATGTCTTTAATCACCCACTAGTGATCCATTTGTCTAGTGTCCGGATATTTACCCTAGATATCACTGAGACAGGCTCAGGAGTAGCTGCTAAATTCAAAAACAGATATTTCTAGGTGAAATTCATATACTGGGATATACTGATTTTTAGGATGCCAATCTTTCATCGCAATATGGAAATGCTCATGTACATAACAACACATCTGGTTCTTTGTATTTCAAGCATGTTCCATCACTTCCATCACACGTAAAGCTTGATGCTCTTCTGAACTTAAGTCTGATGCTGCATCCAATTGTTGTTTCTCTATACCTGCATCATATTGCCTGATTACTCTGAAGTTTGCTGCCCTGCACTTGTGTTCTTGGCTTTTCCTGACATGATCACATCTTCTGACCACTTCTCAAGATTTTCTTATTCTATGGACTTTGTGAAAACTGGCAGTCAGTTTTCAGTGTTCATGATCTCTTTTCCAATGGCTGAAAATAAGGAATAATAAGCCATATTAATGCATGTTATTAATAATTGGCTACATACTATCTTTTCTTCCACAATCTTTTCATATATACCTTAGTAACTAACATATTTTCATTTAAATATTAAACTCTTAACCTTGACTGCATAGAAGCAATACTAACAAATATTTACATGAGATTCTCAGTGACTGAGCTCATTTGTATATGTGTAGACTTACTTCAGTTGTGTTGTCTGATCATTGCTGTAAAATTTTATGGTATCCCAAGACTCACAAGCTATCTAGAGAAAATAACTTTATGAATGATTTGAATATAAGATATTTGTAAAATAAAACTAGTTGTTCAAAACTGAATGGGAGATACAATTTTCAAAGCAGGTTTAAAAAAATTGGTAGTTCCTATGTGGAACTCTAGTCCTGAAAGCTGGGTCAACAGACATGACCTTCACCTTCATAAGGCGGGCCCAGCCTCATTTCAGCTGCACTCGCTGGGGAATATGGATATTGCATAGCTTAATTCTCTAAGAGAATAGCAAGTTCAGTGTGCTCAGAACTCATTTCTTCCCCATTAAGGTAATATTCAATTGGACTAAATTACCCTATAACAGCACCTGATCATGCAGCCACTGGATCTAGCTTCATTTACTTTAAGGTTAGTAGAGTCACAGCTCAGACTGCTTAAGAGCTGTCATCATCAAAGTCTCCTCTTTCCTTTATTAACTTCTCTACTGAGAAAGCATTGACATCTGGAAGGAGAGGTGGAAAGTCGCTATGGAAGAAATTACTCTTGGCTATCACATCTACCTTGGAGAGGCCAAAGAGACAAGGATATAAAGAACTTTCTTGTTTTTAGTCAGTTAATTGAAACCATATTTGAAATACTAAAGTTGTAAAAAAATAAAATGAAAATTTTCTATTTGGATAATTATTTTCCAAAATTAATAGCAAATCGAGCACAGCATTAATTTTTATGCTCAAATGCATTGACATGGACCTTCTTATTTTGTGTTTAATTTTTATATGTGGATGTTGGCACCTGAGGAGACCAGAAGAGCATATTGGATTCTGTAGAACTGAAGGGAAAGACAGTTATGAGCTGCCACATGGATAGTAGGAATCAAATGTGGGTCCTCTTCAGGAGCAGTAAGTGCTCTCAACTGCTGAGCCATCTCTCTAGTCAGAACTTTCTCTTTTTATCCAAAGTGAATCCAGGTGCATGGCAAGAGTCACTGTTTTCTGTGTGGGACTTTGTTGTCTAGAACTTAATATAAAACTTTATTCAATTTCTTGAATGACAGATCTGTGTTCTATGACAGAATGTAGGGATGATGATGATGATGTCACAGAGAATAGAATTCAGAGGATTTTGAGTCACAGCAATGAGGCTGGGGCTGTGATCACTTTCTACTGATAACAGATCTGAGATTACCATGGTAACCAAGGCAGCCCTGGAAGATATGTCCTTCCCAAGTAACAGGTTAGAATTCAGGAAGATAGATTTGGTAATTCCTTTACAGTCAGAATAATCTGGTAAGTGTCAAAGGTCAGGAGGAAAACTGAGGTTGGATGATACGGTAACATTTGTAACATTGTGGTGGTGAGCAGAGAGGTCCTAAAACACACACTACATGATGCAGGCCAGAGTAGGAATAAGTTCTACTTAGTATTTTATACTATCAGGCAATCATGCATGTTATATGGCTCATAAAACCTCAAAATACTTAAAAAAAAACCCATACCCACTTCCTTTTGCATAATGATGAAGTGTTGTAAGGGGGCTGCTTGTTCGTCCCAGAACAGAAATAATCACACAGAAAACATATTGTTTACACTGAATGGCCCATTAACTCTAACTTCTTATTGGCTAACTCTTACATAGTAATTTAACCCATTTCTCTTAATCTGTGTATCGCCACATGGCTGTGGCTTACTGACTAAACTTCCAGTGTCCATCTCTGGAGGGGTTACATGGCTTCTCTCTGACTCTGCCTCCTTTCTCCCAGCATTCAGTTTAGTTTTCCCCTGCCTAGCTCTATTCTGCTGCATCATGGGCTCAAGACAGTTTCTTTATTAACCAATGGTGTTCAAAGCATACAGAGGGGAATCCTACATTAATGAAGCACACCTGCAAATTAAACAGGCAAGTAGGTCATGAAAAACAGATCTGAACCTCTGTAGAAGAAACTGCCTCCTCTCTAGAAGAAGGATGATAAACAATCACAAACGTGATGTGCACAGAGAAGAAAAGGAAATAAAAATGGTGTTATTTAAGATTGCAGATGAAATGTCTGCCTATATACAGATACTGGGGAGTTTATTTTTCATCTGGAATATGGAGAAAAATAATTCTGAAGATAACATTGGAGCGACTCTTATGAGTCAAATAACAGAATTCTATTTTGGGATGATAAATGACCCATAAGCACCCTCTTTTCCTTCTAAAATGCTGGATTTTTTAGGGTACAGCTATTTCCAACTCTCAGTTTGCCTACATTTGGGCTGATACTGCTTGATGCTATTGCCATTGGACTGAAGAACTGATTGTTCTTTGGGATGGGAAAGGTACTATTGTATGCTCCAATGCAGAGCTTAAAGCTGGAATTGTTCAGTGATGGAGATAGTCTTATCCATACTCATGGTAGTTGCATATCTTTGCATATCTAAGGCAAAGAGATTAAGATGCAGTATTTGCTCCTCTGTATGGATGGTACAATACACAAGAATCTCAGGGTTAGCAATAGTTGATGTCCAAAGATGGGAATAAATGTCATAACAGCAAAGCAGCCATTGAGAAGCCCATCTGAAACAAATTGTGTATTTTCTCTTATTAGCTACTTATATCTTTGTATGTGGCCCTCAGGGTTTGTGAATTAGAGAATATTAAAAGGGAAAAATAATGATTGCTTGGACTTGGCTTACTATACCTTCATAGAAAAGAAAACTCCTGAAATTAAATCTACCAGTTAAATAGAAAGATATTTATTTAAGGAAAAAATACCACTCTCAAATTTTTGAAGTGCCCCAGGGCTCATTCCTGGGATCTTTTATCACCTCTCCATAGGTAATCTCATCTATTCCCATGGCCTCAAATTCATCTATATGATAATGACTCCCAAACTGTATCTCTAGCCTTGACCTCTTCTCCCATCTCCAGGAGAGTATCTCTAAGGGATGTCTAATATGCATCTCATATTTATCAAGCTCAAAACAGAATTCTTCATTATGTTCCCTATCCTTCCCTTGCAATCTCCTTTTTTCTGGACTTGTCCATCTCCCGTAGTTAATTCTTCCAGCAGCCAGCCATTTCCTCAGCTCAAGACAATCAGAAAAAATGACTTGCTTCATTCCCTCTTTCCCTCTCCTGTGATCTGAAATTCACCAAGAGCACCTGCTGACTTGACTGCAGCATCATATTCCAGAATTGCCTGCTCATCCTGTCTCTGTCCTCTATTTCCACCGCACTCTGCTGCAGTCTGATAGCCCTGCTCTCTCTTGGACTGTTCCCTCATATGGAAGACCAACTAGTCTGTTAAAAAAGGAAACTCCGATTCTCCTCTGTAAATATCTAAGTAGCCTCAAATTTTGCTAACATCAGCACATTGGGCATAGTCAATGAAGATCTGGATAACCAGGCCCCTCAACAAACAGTCTGCTTCCAATACAAACATCTCACCAACCTCTCTTCTTGTTCTAGAATAGATGAATCTAGTTCCTTCCTAAAGGTTTATCATAATTGAAATTTTATCTGCCAGATATTTTTTCTCTCATTTACTTTTTTCTCTAATCTTCTTTGTTGTTGTTGAGATAGGTTTTTCCTTTGTAGCTCTGGGTGTCCCGGAACTTGCTCTGTTAGACCAGGTTGGCCTCAGACTGATAGAAATCCATCTGTCTCTGACTCCCAAATGCTAGAATGTGTGCATGTGTCACCACCACTGACTCCTCTGATTTTCCAATCTCAGTTACTTACTGAAATTTAGGAGTTTTGTATTACTCTCAGCAGATACTCATCAGTGAGTCACAGTTTCTCAATGAACAGAGCCATCACACGCTCCCTTCACTGGTGTATACCAAGTGCCTTCGCAGAGGAATGACCTTCAGAGATTCTGTGCTGCCTCTGTAATGACAGGCACCACAATGTTGGAGCAATTAGTTTATTTGTAAATTGATGACTGAGTCACCAATCCCATCATCTGCAGACCTTGAAGAATTAGTGTTGTGTGGACAGGCAATCTGTCTCAATGTAGTAATCTACTTCTGATACAAATGACTGGACTAAAGGAAAGTAAAACTGAGCCAAGAAGAGGCTGCTCACTACCTTTCACATGTTGGAATTAGATGGTTTTGATACTAGTTCACAGGTAAATACATTGTTTGTGGTTTTATAACCCAAAGCATTACATTAAAAGTGTTTTATCAATGAAAGCACCTGGCTAAGTTAGTTTTTACCTGTAATTTGCGTATTCAGGAGTGGGGAACAGTTGGAGTGCTGTGAATTTACAATTACAAAGTGACCCTCAGCTACATCCTAAATTCCAGGTCATCCTGAGCTAAAGTGTAAGACCCAGTCTCAAAGAGAAGCTTCTGTTCAATATATAGAGAAAGACTAGTTCAGTTACCTGTTGCAAGTGAGCTTTATCTTCAAACATTTGTCTATGTAAATGATTTTCAAAATAATGGAACACCATGCCGGAAGAGCAGTCATGAACAGGTCTTTGCTTAGCTCTGCATCTACTCCACAATGGTGGTGACGCTGGGAAAAATATAGCCTTTCTGAAAGCTAATTCCCACTTCCTAAACATAATATGAAAAGATGAAAATCAAGACTGTTAGAAAGCTCCGCCTCACACAAGAGAAGAAGTGGATTACAACCAATGATCTCGTTTAGTTCTTTCCTGATGGCCATTGTTTAAAACTCTGAATGCAAAAACACTTTTTTCGAAGTTGTGGTTAATGACATTATTCTGATAAAACTTCTGAAATTGTGTCAAAATATAATTACAATTGAGAAGGTTATAGATTCATTTTTCCCCATTTTGTTAAAGGAATCCTCAGAGGCACCCCTTCTTGATACTGCTTTATATCATTCAGGGTGTATACCCCGGTGAGGAAGCTCAAAGTAGTTTAAAAGTTATAAAGGAAAAAGTTCATATACTTATTCAGTTTTCACTAGGACTAGAGAAGAGACAAAAATCATATATAGGCACAGAACTCCTTTACTAAAAGAAATTCCATTGGCATTTGCCCCATAAGGAGGAAAGTTTACTCAAAATTCATGGCTGCTCTTGCCTTGTCATTTCTGTTCTTAAGGCTTTCAACTCCAGTCCACTCCACACATCATATTTGCATGTATCTTTTCTCACTTCACCCACAGTCCTGGCTCTTTAGGTTCATGTTTGAAACAATTTAAAATTTTAAATTTTCTGTTCTATCTGAGAATCACCTTTGTAAGGACAAAATAGAACATTGAGTCTAAGTAGCTGATAGAAATAAACTGAGGCAAAGTAAGTAAGTCTCATCACATCCTATATATTCCAACAATCGGAAAGAGAAGGCACAAACTGACAAATTACTGATAAAAATCAAGTTTTAGTCATCTTTTTAGACCACTGCACCTAGGGTGTAGCTACTCACCAAGACTGCCAGAGGGACTAAACAGCCACTGGCTGTGACCTCAAATTATTGGGTTTTGCAGCCACTGTCTTCCTAAGCAGTGCAATCCCCATTATGAGGTTTTATTGTTGAGCTACATAAACTCAGTTTAGGTTTATTTCTTCATCTGTCATTTATTCACTCATTCTCACTCTTTCTCATCTCCCTCCTTCCCTCCATCTTTCTATCCACCCTCTCTTTGCCAAAGCATATTGTCTTTTAATTAGAATGATGAAGAGCAATACTATGCCCTTGAAAATGAAAACTATAAACCATGATTCTGGGAGTTTAAGAATTTTATAGGGTGTGGAAGGGAACCTTAGGGATGGAAGAGTTTGTGTGTAAGTCAGTTTTCCTGTTCCCCTGCAGTTTGAGAGTGGTACAAACCAGCAGAGGATGTTATGTTCATCTCAAAGGAAGAGTCCCCATATTCTCAAATTCCAAATGTGTTATCAGTCAAGTCAACATTTATATCCAGTGATTCTCAGCCCACATGAGGCTGTTTAAGTCATTAGCCCTCATTCTATGGCTTGAGGGCATATTAAAAAGTAGGGAGCACCCCTCGCCGTCCTGAGTTCCTTGCTCGTGCTCTCTCTCCTTCTGCTCCTGATTTGGACCTTGGGATTTCAGTCCGGTGCTCCAATGTGGGTCTCTGTCTCTGTCTCCTTTCATCACCTGGTGAAGGTTAATATCCAGGAGGATGCCTATATGTTTTTCTTTGGGTTCAATGGGGATGTTCTATCGGGAACTCACTAAGGCCAGCTGGCCTGGGTCTGAAAAAGCATGGGATAAAACCAGACTCGCTGAACATAACGGACAATGAGGACTACTGAGAACTCAAGAACAATGGCACTGGGTTTTGATCCTACTGCACGTACTGGCTTTGTGGGAGCCTAGGCAGTATGGATGCTCACCTAACTAGACCTGGAAGGAGGTGGGTGGTTCTTGGACTTCCCACAGGGCAGGGAACCCTGATTGCTCTTAAGGCTGATGAGGGAGGGGGGCTTGATTGGGGGAGGGGGAGGGAAATGGGAGGCGGTGGCGGGGAGGAGGCAGAAATCTTTAATAAATAAATAATAAAAAAATTAAAAAAAATAAAAAGTAGGGAGGGGGAGTTGACATATTCTCTCATTGGCTGCTTTTTTGTTAGATTGTTATGATGGGTAGGGAACTAAGCTGTGGCCTCAGACCTAATTGGTCAAAGGTCAGGTTGACTTCATGTAGCAGGAAAGGAATTTTAATTGATCACCTGCTGTGGCTTCTGTCACTGATATCATTGTCCTAAGGTAGATTCAGTGACACTGGTGACTTGATCCAGGAGGAACTTAATGAAAACATTTAAAAGCTGCCAGGCATCGTGACACAGGACTTTAATGCCAGCACTCCAGAGGCAGAAACAAGTTGATCTCTATGAGTTTAGGGCCAGCGTGGTCTACAAAGAAAGTTCTAAGATAGCCAAGGCTGTTATACAGAGAAGCCCTGTCTCATAGAAACACACACACACACACACACACACACACAAATTAAAGATTCAATATTATTCCAAATAATTTTGGACATTTATTTGACATGGGAGAAATTATTTGGAATAATAAAACAGGAAGTTTTCCTGAAGTTGCAATTTATACTGTATGGCTTCTTTTTCATGTTTCATCTAGGTTTTTAGAAGTGAAGTATAGTAAATTTGGTTCGTTAAATTGTGAAGGCGCTGGAATTACATGAACATACCATCTTAAATAAAGGCAAGTTCTGTAAGCTTACATTGCTATTTGTAAAGTTATTTCTGATGCTGTTGGACTTCATGTCCCCAACCTAGCTTGGTGAGGGCTGTAACTGTTTCCAAGTAGTTGTACATTGGAAGTCTGAATGTGTAACAATATTTAATGTATTTAGAGAGTTCCTCGTGTTGCAGGGTTTAAGAAATCTGGCCCATTGAGGTCATGTGACTTTTTTGTACTTCAAAACTTCATTGTAATAAAATGAGATAAAAATTTAAAAAAAAAGATTCAATAAAAATGCAAGTATGGGACTAATAAACAGGTGATGAGTGACTAAGGGGTGAATCTGAGTGGACATATCATTGTTTCTGGAAGAGGACACATATCCCATCCTTAGCAGGAATTATTCCTAACTCTTTTTAATTTTGGAGTACTGTAGCAGCCAAAGAATGAGGTTGGCTTTGATGGCTGGTAAGCTGATCTGAGATATCTTTAAGGTTTTCTGAGTGTGGAAGGTAAGACGGAGATGTTAGTGGAGGCAGTGGGACCACCTCAGTTTAACTATTTTAGTTAAGAGTTCAGAAAAAAAAATACCAACAGTGACAAGAATGCTTGCCTGGTGATTAGTTCACTATAATGTTTGAGCAATCTTCATATATGTGCTCAATTTTGTCATCCAATAATTTTTACTAACATATGAGAAATCCTACTTGGAACTTTAAAAAATCAGATTGGGAAAATGTCAGGCCTGTTTCCTTTTCATCTTCAGTTTAAACATTCAATTCTTTCAACAATGACTCATTCCACATGTCCTGCACTTTACCATCTGGTCACTCTTCTAGCTGCTGACATGCATTTGTCAATGTCCATTCGTAAAATCCACCAGTCAGAATTGCACATGGTGGACATGCTTGTAATTCCAGCAGTTGAGAGGCTAAGGAGGGTGGTGGCCTAGAGTTAAAAGACATCTAGAGGTGCATCTATCCCAGAACAATAGTCACAGAACGAGAATATATGTATGTATGCATGTATATGTGTGTTCTAGGTATACATACATGTATGCTTGTGTGTATATGTATATGCTTATTTATATTAATATATTTATAAGGATAAATCACAATTGATATCATGGTTTAGGTGATGATGATGTTAGTTTTCTTAATCTTCAGCACAGCACAATCCTATGCTACTTTCAAATTCGGTACCAATGCTATTGCTTTGATATCAGAAACATGTTTATTGAATTGGGGAATTTATATTAACATTCATGAATTCATGCATATACAGGGAGAAATATACTAACTGACATAGATAGATAGATAGATAGATAGATAGATAGATAGATAGATAGATA
>JABTXL010001208.1:0-38794 GCA_025134845.1 Neodon shergylaensis
ATAGATAGATAGATAGATAGATAGATAGATAGATAGATAGATAGATATTCTAGGTGGGTGGGATACAGTGATAAAAATAAAGCGTAGCTTTGCCTTAATTATTAATTCATATTTTCTTATTAAGCAGACCTGAACCCATCCATGCACTATTACAAATTATTGAAGGCATATTAGATATGACCAATAAAATGAGTGATAACATTCTTTGTCATCTTTAAAGCATTTCTGTGTGTTTTAGTGCATGCTCCCTGGACCACATGTTAGAGGATAGAATGAAGATTTTGTGGACAGGAAATAGCAAGTCTAAATCCCCCGAGTCAGGAAAGTGTTTGAAGAAGGGAGAGAATGATGGTTGAGGTAGCATAACAGACTATGCTTTTTTTGACTTCTTATGAAGTGTCTTGACACATCTTGCCAGTGTGAACCCTTAAATCATGGATAGCAATATGACTTCGTTCAGGTCAGGAAGCACATGATTCAGCTTTGGAGTCTCTGGATGCCTAACCAGGTAGAGTTTTTCTGCCAATAAAGTTGTCTTGATTTGAATAGAAAACGCTTCATGTTCTTACAACTGCATATCACCTACAGTTTTGGCAACCATTTTTGTTTCTTAGCATACTGGTAGCATTGAATACAGATGGACAAGTCTAGACATCCCTTATGTTGAAAATTAGTAATTGAGTGTTATTTTCTAGATATGGTTGTTCTAACATTTTGAATAAACCCCAATTTCTCTTTTATGTTCAAATAAACATAATTTTTTACTTTTCTCTTTTAGAACTTTATAGGAATTAAAAATGCTTCCATAAAATTTTCAAAAGATTATACTCTTAAATATTTAAGTCAATTGAAGCTAAGTTGGTTTTGTGTCTACACTTTTTAAAAACCATTTAAATAACATTTTCTTCTACCTGCCATTCAAGACACCCCTCATTTTTTTTTCAGTATAATCCAATGACCTTTTGAACAAAATTCAAGAAAATTTATTAAACTTATTTGTCAAAAAAAGTTATACTGTCTTAAAAATGCATCATTGCCAAGGTCTACATTACCCCGGAACAGGGTAAAGTTATATTATTAATGTTAATGTCTCCATAAAGGTAAAAAGATATGTAACACAGACAATCGGCTTGTAAAATGCAGGGAGGGAGATGATTCAAACATGCTGTGATCTTAAATATGGATCAGTTTTCATGATGGAAAAGTGATAAATTTGCATACTTGATGCTTGCCTGAGTGACCTACAGAAAGAAGTTTGTGAGTCAGATGTGATCACCACAATTCCAAGAACAAGAACTGTGACTGATAAAACTGGGGATATTTTTCTTAAGCCTTGCTCTTTTTCAAAGTGATCATGGGAACAACTACTATGAAGCCAAAAAGAAAGGATCCAAGGCAATTATGGCGATGGGCAACAGGGCTTTCAGAGTTATCAAGTAGGCTGGTTTGTCCAGTGCAGTGATTAAATCTGTTGTATACAGTGATATAGTCTACACTAGATTATCACTCAATCAGTGCTCAAGATGTTTGGGTCATAAAGAAAAGAGTTATGAGGTCATCTAAAAGAGATCTCTTGCTACTTTCACAGAAATACATTTCCAACTATTCCAATTGGACTGCTCACAACCCCCTCTAACTCCAGCTCCAGAGAATAGATGTCATCTTCTAAATCCCATGGGTATTGACATATATGTGCACATATAGACACATAAACACATAAACATAAATAACAATAAATATAGAAATGAATGGAGAGAATGAAGAGAAATTTTCACATCAAATTCAAAGAAAGTATACACTTCAACTTGTAACAATTTTTATTAATCAACTATCCTCTCCACCCTCTTAAGCACAGTTGTTACTTCAGGAAAATAATCTGCTTCTACATTTTCTTGAGAGCATGAAAATTTATTCACTAGAGTGTTTCATTTCACTTGAAATATTTAAGGGAAATGTGTTTTTGTTTGTTTGTAGGGGTACACAAGATGTAACTCTATGGAGCAGGATTGTTTGACAATAACTTATGCATCCCAAGTCTTGATGAATCTATAGAATTCCTTTGTACTGAATCTTCTCTCTGTCTCTGTTTCTATCTATCTATCTATCTATCTATCTATCTATCTATCTATCTATCTATCTATCTGTGTGATGTCCTTCTTTTTTGATTTTCTTCATTTTTTCCTTCTTACCCCCTTTTCTCTTTAATGTTCAAACATGTGTCTGTCTAGAAACATAATTTCTTGAAAATCTTAACTCCTTCAGTGTTTTGGACAGCAGCAGAAGTTCTCTTCTTTTCTAGAAATTTCAGTTTGGCAGAACTTGATCTTCTGTATCACAAACTGGAAGAAGAAAATTGGTTGGTCTTTGTGTTCAGAAAATTTACAACATGGATAAACTTCAAAGACTCTTCCTTATATGCTAAGCCTTGTAGTTATTTGAATGTGTTTTTTAACCTCAAAGCTCACAGAGAAATTTAAGTTTTACAAAGCTTAGATTTCAATTTGTCTATAATGATAAGAAGTTGGACCTCTGGCAAGTAATTAGGATTAAATATGGTGAAGACTGTAAGAGCTGAACCATAGGAAGAAGGGCTGTGGAATCCTATCTTATTGGTGTGACATGGCTGTAGAACTTGTGAATTCACGAAAACTGAGGCTGCCTTTTTAGAGTGTGCACAGGACTAAGATGGTAAACATTTTGTTTGAGCTGTTACAGATGTGGTCCCATCAATCCTAAGGGATGTAGGAAAACCATTGTCTTCCATATTGTAACCACAGGAAATCACTCATGCTCCAGTGGGCAACTTGACACCTGTGTGCATTTAAGTCATTCTACTTATAGTTATTCACAAAGTAAAGAAAAGCAAAATATAAGCAAAACAACATAAAGTAGTGTGGTTATGTGATGTAGAACTCTCATCTCATTCTCCAGCACCATGTTTGTCTGCACATTGTTATGTTTTCCTCCATGAAGATAATGGGCCAGACTTCTGAAACTGTAAGCTAGCCCCAAATAAATGTTTTCTTTTATAAGAGATGCCAAGGCCATGGTGTCTCTTCACAGTTATAATACCCTAAGTAAGACAGAAGTTGGTAACAGGAGTGGGATATTGCTCTGATAGGCCAGACCATGCTTTTGTTTGGAGGATTATGGACTTCGGAACAATGGATTAGAAAAGTTGTGGAATAGTTTAAGTGGGGCTTAATGGGCTCCCCAAGTAGGAGTATGGAAGACAATGATGCTGAGGATGATTTGAACTGTAGGACCTTGCTCCCGAGGTTTCAAAGAAAAATTTTAGTATGCTTCCTAGAGATCATTTTCATAATACTTTCTTTGGTGAAGAATGCGGCTCCTCTTTGCCCTTGCCCAAAGAGTGTGACTGAGGCTAAAGTGAAGACATTTGAATTAATTCCATTGGCAGCAGAAATCTCAAAACAGCCTAGGATAAACTCTGCCTTATGGTTATTAGTGGTGCCTTTAATGAAGATATATAATAAAAGAAGCAAGCTAATTAAGGACAAATACAAAATGTACAATTTGAGTAAAAAGGGAGCACCAGGAAGTAGAATGGAACTAAGTCCTGTGTAAAAAGATAAACAGGTTAAGAAATGTAGTAAAGGTTGTGGTGGCCTCAGAGCAAGGTCCCACCCAGCTAAGTTTCCAAACTGTGAAAATGATTTTTTAAAAATGTTTAGAACTGGGTGTGATGGTGCATGCCTTTAATCCCAGCACTCAGAAGGAAGAAGCCAGCCTGGTTTAAGAGTGAAGTTCCAAAAAGCCAACCATTGGTAGTGAGGGAAACCATCCATACCAGAAAGGTGGTGAAGATGCAAATGAATTGAGGGAGTCATGTTCTAGCCCCATCAAGCAGTAGAACTTGGCAGCTTTGGCCTTGTGGTTCTAGTATTAGACCAGCTATTTTTTGGTCTTGTTTTTAACAAATATTTTCCTCCTGTCTTCCCTTTGCTTCAATTTGGAATGGTAATCTGTATCCTGTCTTATTATAATATGTTGGAAGTATGTGATCTATTTTCCTTTTGATTTTAAGAGTATTTGAATTTTGGACTTTTAAACAAATTTGAGACTGTTATAGACAATGGAGACTTTTAAAGTTGAGCTAAATGCATTTTTAATTATGTTAAGATTATAAGCCTATGGGGGACAGGGAGTGGGATACATGGTTTGAATAAAATTGGCCCCCATAGGATCATTGGAGGAATCACTATTAGGAGGTATGACCTTGTTGGAGTAGGTGTGTCATTTTTGGAGAAAATATGTATCAGTTTGCTTCCTGCTGTGTTCTGATCAAGATGTAGAGCTCTCAGCTCCTTTCCCAGGCACTATTTTTGCCTGCACACTGCTGGGTTTCTTACCATGAAGATATTAGACTAAGCATCTGAAACTAATGTTTTCCTTTGTAATTGTTTCTGTGGTAATGGTGTCCCTTCATAATAAAAAGAAAAAAAAAACCTTAAGACAAGTAGTATGTGGACTTAATGGGGGAAAAGGACAGTTGGACTTGTGGATGGATAAGAGCTGAGTGTTGAGTATGATAAAAATGTTTTACATTCTTATATGAAATGCCAAATAACAGATTAAAAAAACATGACAAAGAAGTCTTTCAGGTAGAAGGTTTGGGTTTTGAGAATTAGGAAGAGATACTAATAGATACATGAGTCTGATATCCTATTCAACCTTGGGCCTTTGATAAATATGGCCACCATTATGATATCTTTGACCCTGCCTTAGGACCATGAACCAGAATAATCATACCTGAGCTTTAATTTTGTATTATTAATAAGGTAAAAGAATAAGAAGGTGGATTTTTGATACCCTTCTTATAGGGATACTATTAACTCCATGCAAAACAACACTATTGATACAAAAGTTTGGCCAAATGAATGACTACACTAATTTTCTGAGGTTAAAAAATAAACAGATGACTTTGGAGAGCTTTAAAAAAAATAAAATGTTACAGCAAAAAGTCTCTAAAGTCTTGTTCATCTTTTTGAGGTAGTCTTGATAATACATGAGAATATACCTGTATTTAGAGGCTTTCAGAGATTGACTACATGTTAAAGTCAATTGACCTGAACTTTATAACAGGTTTTGATTATTATAATAGCCACATCAAGGAGAAGCAGGAAAGAATAAACTTACACACATAGAGTTCTTTGAGCAGTGCCTGGTACATGTAGATGATGGTGGTGATAATGGTAACAATGGTCATGGTGATGATGGTGGTGGTGTTGGTAGTAATAGTGAGGATGGTTATAATAAAAAAAAAAAAAAGGAAAAACTAGTTTCTGGTAAACAGATTAATTTGAATGCTCTAGAAATGACTTTTTAATTCAAAAAGCTACTTCTCATCATTTATTGTTCCTTGCCCATAAATAAATAATGGTATTTCATAAAATTATACAAATCAGTTTCTAAGCTCACAGACTTATTTGATATTTCAGAAATTCTCTTCTTTCTTTGTCTTTGTTCCCATATTCTGAACTAGGCTAGACTTGACTACTTGACACTTATCTTTGCAGTGCGCATTAGATTATATGAACAGAAGAATAAAGCCGATACTGTAGACTAGGGAATATCAGCTTAATAGAGATGCCTCTCATCCAGGGCACATTTTGAGAAAACTGAAAACCATGGCATGGATTATTATTTTAAATCTGATCGAGTACAGTTCCATTACTTCTGCTTCTCACATTCAGCTCACTAAGTGTCTGCAGTTATTCCACGACCCTCAAGATTTCCATTCTACTGCCAACTTTCGACTCTTCACAGCATCCATTTTAAATCAGGACTATTCCTTGACCATAGCATGAAACTGTCAGAAGCACTACTGTGACAGTTCCTGTCACAGATACTTGACCAGTCAGACTGCATTCTCACCAGAGACTTAGAAGTAGTACTCATCAAGATCTAAGACCTAAAACAAGCAGTGAGGTCATTGGGCACAGAACAGTTTTAAAGAAGATGTGTTGTTGCCTAGGCAGATGATAGCTTTGGAAGAAGTGGGATGGATACACACAAAACCATGTTTGAATATTGTTTATTACTCTTCATTTGTCTCTAAAAATAAGATAATGTTTTGGGACTTGAGGAATGTGTTAAGTAGAAATTGCCTATCTACTGAAAAACAAATAGGGACCTGCTACAGCCATGCTCCTTGCTCTGCTAAGTAAAAGAAAAGCCTGAACTCCTGTTAGATATCACAGAATCTAATGTAATTAGAACCAAGTGTCAGTATCCCTGTCTTCAACTTTGAGTCATAAAGGTTGATGAGGAATCATATAAAATGAATATGAAAGCCATTCTGCATTACTCACACACACAGAAAAGAAAGCAAAGGACAGGAGAGGGGGAGGGGAAAAGAAAGAAAGCAAAGGACATAGCAGAATAACAGGATGTATATGTATATATTTGTTTGCATATATACTTATTTGTGCTTGTGTATATGTGTATATGTGTGTGCTTGCATGCATATTAGTGCCAGTATGTGTCTATGTTGCTCTCAAGTAGTTTAGAACCACCAAGTATCTAGAGAATGAGAGAGTTAATTGACTAAAGGACAAAAATGGGATTGAAAAATATGTAACTCAGTCTTACGGCATATGAGCAGAATCCTGAAGAGTGTACCATGTATCGTGTAAAGAATCTCCAGCTATTGAGACCAATAGAAAAGAAGTGAGGAAGGGACCCAGAAGGAATGGTTCTTAGGATAGAAATCAGGGCCCTAATTTCCACAATCCCTACAGGATTTCATTCTTCTGCAAAACAATAAAATGGAGCAGAATGTCTACTACAAAGATCAAAAATTAGTGGTGGGAACCCTGAGGAGGCACATCCAGTACAGATGGTCTGAAAGAAAACAATAAACGAAGCAGCCAATATCAAATAAGTGAACCAAACAATGGGCGGCAGTAAGATCCTGGGCAAGCTGAAGGCAGTGCATTTGTTGATAACAGCAGAGCAGGCAGGGTGAGTGCCACCAATACTGTCTTGCTCCCCCTAATTATGGAGAATCACCTTCCAAGCTGCCTA
Organism: Neodon shergylaensis; assembly: GCA_025134845.1. Lineage (NCBI taxonomy): Eukaryota > Metazoa > Chordata > Mammalia > Rodentia > Cricetidae > Neodon > Neodon shergylaensis. The sequence goes on from JABTXL010001208.1 coordinate 7,051, forward strand.
CCACCACTCTCCGTTATGCCTACACTTTTACCAGAAGAGAAGGCTCAGAGTCAGGCTGGCTAGGTTGATAGACAAAACTGTTTAGGGTGGAGGAATGAGAAGCTGACTATCAGGGTACATTGCCAAAATTGAGGACTTTGGGAAGTAGAAGGATTTGAATAGAGGAGTTATTAACCCCAAAGAAGTAAATGTAAGATGGCTCAGTAGTGTGATATTAGATTGGTGAAATGACTGACAGGAGGAACAGGGTTAAGGTCTCAGGATTCAAACATGATAAGAAGGTGGTTGATAATAACGACTTTGCGTATGGCCCAAGATGCGGCGTATATTTCAGAAATGATGGGAGGCACTGATTAGCCTTTTGTTTGATCCTTTGTTTTCTTGCTCTTTTGCCTGTACCACTCTGTTTGAATTTGCAGTCCTATAAACAACAGTACATAACACTACAAGCAGTGGGTTTTCCCTCTCCTCGGAGTGGATTTACCTGTATTTTACATGGACTGTATAATTTCTTGGATCAGGAGAGAGTATATCCAGTTGTGTCTTGTTTGCTGAAATTTGGGAGCAGGAGACACTGAAAGAGGCACAGCCACAACCAAGAGAAAGTATGAACATGGGTAACCTCTGTCCTAGAGCCTTTGGAGAGAGGCTTCAGCGATGCCCCACGGGCAAAGATATCCCTAAGTGTACTTTAAGAGGAGGGATTCAGAAAATGGATTTTCCCCTCTGATTCAGTGATGTTGAGAATTCTCTGACTCACGCTGTAGGTCAGAAGCCACGCTAACAGTGAGATTTTCTGACAACAATTGTCTCTGCTTTCTCTGTGCAACCCTCCTCCCTTTGGGGACGAGCTAGTGGGTCGAAATAAGTTTCTAGAATGGGAGATTTGAGATTCATGGATTTTCAGGGAATGGAGGCCTGTAAAAGAGGTGGCTAGAACCTCCTGTCTGCCTTGCCTTCAGATAAGGTGTCCTGGTTAGTAAAAACAAACTTGCTGTGAACACGAAGTGCAGTGTGGGGAGGACAGTCCTGCTCTGGGTTAAATCTGCAACCAGGGCTGTTGCTGCTACTTGCCTCCTTTCTCCTTTGTTCCTGTCCATGGCCCTAATGATCCTGATTTGTGCTTTGCACACTGGTTTTGGCAAGGAAGATATCCGCATTTAGGGATGGTAGACACAGTGAATCTTTATGTCTGGGGTGCTCAAAATGAAGTTTGCATCTGCCCACATAGCACTCCCCCCCAACAATGTTTTCACACAGGTTGCTGTTTTGTGTTTTCAAGCCTAGAGGACTTTGTCACCATCTGAAGTCGATGCTTTTACCACCACAGTCTCCTGGAGGCCACACTCGCCTTTTTCCTAGCAAGTCTGTCCAGAGCTGACCTGGAAGGCCCCGCCAGCTGCAGTCCTGCGCCTGGCTCTTCTGCCTGACCTGCACTCCGGGGACGTGCCAGGCTGTTTGGCCGCAGTATCCACTGGTAATCTGTTCAAGAAAATAGACCTGAACATGTTGCCGAGAGCTGCCCCAGCTTCGGCATCCTGCTGCCATCTAGGGACCAAATGCAGTGTCCTCTGTGCTCTGACTCCTGAATGTACCGCTCAGTCTGGGTGGGCCCCGGCATCCTCTTTGGACCCAAGCTGGACATCCGAGGTCCATCCAGGACAGTCCCGGCCCTCAGACAGCCTCGTCGGACTTCACTAACGTCACCCCGCCTGAAACCCACCAGACTGAAGTCACAAAGGGGGAAGCAATACAGACAAAGGCAGTGAGAAGAAAGACATAGAGCAAACAGCTAGGGAGACAGGAGCAAAGCCTGCAAGAACAGACACAAAGAAGAAAGCTGACGGAAAGGCTCCATCTGGGTAACAGTGCCCCATAATGTGTCTGTATGTGTCTATAGAAACTGTTATTGTCGCCGTGCAGGGTTCACACGCAGCCCCATGAGGTCCAAAGAGTCAAGCTAGTATATTTTTTGTTTCTAATTTTCAATGTTTCCTCTCGGAAGAGGAGTGGGGCAAGACGGGATATTTGCTTTCACAAAGATTGCATAGGAAACCTGCAAAGTGTTCACGAGGGAGTTAACACGATGCGTTCCATTACAGTGACAGCATCTTCCCTCCAAACAGAACAATGGGCATTTTCAAATAAGGGAAGGGGAGAGGGCTGCCTCTAAGGGAAAGGAGGAGGGAGCATAGGTAGCAGGCCCTGCTGTGGACCTGGAGTTTCTGCTGGGAAACTTCAAATCAAATTCTTCCTGAAAGGAAGCGTTATTAAAAGTAACTTTAATCCTTCCAGCCAGACGGCTCATAAAAGCATACAATTAAGTCAAACAAACGACACGAGTGTTTTCTCTCCTACCTGTTTCCCTTCTGAGAGTAATTACTATAGGTATCTGTGCAAATAGAAACAGAGCTATGGTATGTGCAGATTCGATTCCTCATTTGGCCTCCTCCTTTCCTACCACTCCAACCCAAAGTCCCTTTAGCCGGCAGCACCAAACAGCCTGTCTGCAGACCCAGCCAAGAACAAAGGGACGGATTTCAATATTTCCTCTTTGTGCAAGGTTAATTGAAAATCAAAAAGTCACTTTTCAAATGCCATGTTAGGCCCGCCACTGCATCAATTTCCTTTCCTTCCCTATCTCCATAGGAAAGAGAAAAGTGTTTGGAGGTTTGGCATGGAGTCCTAAGAAGTAGACACACAATGAAGGAAAGGAAGAAAAAGAGAAGCGAAGGGAGATTTTAAAGAATTGCAGACATACAAAGTCTCTGGTTGCAGACTCACTAATTCAGAGCAGAAACTGTCCCCCATAGCTTCCTCGGCGAAAATGGCATTTGCATTCTGAGCCATGTTGATATTACTTGATATTCCATGAACAGAATGACATTCTGACCTGAAGGGATTAGACCATCATTTTTTTGTGATAGGTCATAGTATGAGTGTTATAAGTGACACAGTGTTTTAAAATTACTAAAAGCAATATAATAAATACCCTTCCCATCCTCATCCTGCCTGTCCACTTTTTTGGTCCTATAAAACTGGTCTGCACATCCTCACCAACTGTGTCTAGCCACTTACCAACACTCCTTCATGCCCTGAGAGATGCAGCTTCAGATTCCTGTCATTTAGTCCTTGTAGTTTTGAGGCTTCATGTCTCAGCATCACCAGCCGCACTATTGCCTTAGTGACTGTTTCCTGGCTCTCTAGCTTTCCTGAGACCCAGTTTTCTCATCTAGATGTGACCACGACTTCATTGCTCAGACTCCATCGTGCACTTTAGTAATGGAGCAAGCCCTTATTAAAGATTTGTCTCTTTCCCCAAGTCTTCCCTTGACAGGGTGCATTTAACATGCCAGCAATCTGGAGATGGAACCTGGGGTGCTCTTAAGAACATCATTCCATTCTGCAAAATGGCTGCCTCATAAGACCCCTCTGTGGTCAGGCATGCTCTCTGTCTGTGTAGCTGCTGCACTCACTCTGCCTGGTGTACTACCTGCCTATGTTCTCAGACCAACCTTGTGTAGCCAGGGATGCTCACTGTCTGTGCATTTCTTCTACCCTGTCAGCCTAGTATACTCCTTGCAGTGTTCTCAGAAGGAACTCTGTCTCCTGGCATGTTCCCTGTCTGTGCATTTCCTGCATTCCCCTCTGCCTGCTTTACTATCTGCCTATGCTCTCAGAAGGACCCTCTGTGACTGGGCATTCTCCTTGTCTGTGCATATATCCTGCACCTCCCTCTGCAAGCTGTACTTCCTGCCTGTATTCTTTGAAGCCACAGGATCCTTCTGCAAAGCAGCTTTAGTCTTTCTGCCCAGTGCCTGCCACCTTGCTTCCCTATTTTAGGCTGAGACTGCTTCCCCACTATGCTGGAGCGGTCAATCTCTTCCTTGAGCAGATTCCTCCCCTGGTCTAGCAGGGAAGACTGGATCTACCACAAAACGACCTTTTTAATATACCTACAAATAACTTTTTAGCTAGATAAGCCACGAAGAAGCAGATTTGAGAATAAAGTCATCCACAGATAACCCACCTGTATAATCCAGGCCTCTAAACCATTCTTCATTTCCATCAGCATTATAATATTTTAGAGATAACAACTGTGTCTGTCTACTCTAAATGAAAGGCAGTTGATAAGAACCTTGTAACAGTTTAAACTCATTAGAAAATATTGTACATATGGGAAGAGAGACCCTGTACCACATCAACCATTGAGCTCTTTGAAAAATTCTCTCAGTGGCACAACATTTTCAGTTATAAAAATGCATCTTGTTTCTTTGGACTTCTATAAATTGATGTTTGCATGAACGCATCCCATGTCACGTTGAACCGTTGTTCGTTACAGATCATGGTAAAGATGTCTTATTTGGTATGCAGATCTCCTTAGTGTGTTTAGATACATTTTATTTTTGTCTGTTTTCAAGAATGAAAACTTCATCTTAATCCAGCGTGGATGCCGTAACAAAATGCCTTAGTATGGACAATTTATGACCAGCATGCATTTATTTTTCCTTAGAAACTGAGAGAAGCAAGATCAAGTCATGACCTCATGAGAGCACTTGATGGAAGTTTTCTCCCTGCTTCATAGGTTAGGTAAATTCTTGGAGTGACATCAATGAGTAGGTGTATGGAACAAATGACATTTGTGTCTTTTACTGAAGAACTATTTCTGTTCGTAGAAAGTTTACCCTGAGTAACTCAAGCACTTCCAAAGACATCTTGACACTGCTCACTGGGGCTAACTTTCAATACATGAGTTGAGTGTGCCTCATTCAAGCAGTGCAAAACAACTTCTTTCAGGAAAGGTGAAGCATGCAAGGAGAATGGCGCTCAAATCCACTAAATCCACAAGAATTCAATATAAAAGAGTATAAAACTGTCAAAGAATAAATGCATAAATGAATGACTTTTTAGAGTTTCAGGTACTTAGTGGGTGTATTTATTAAGATATATGCATTCCCTCATCATTTTTAAAACTTAATGGAAACAAAGCAGTATAGTTTATATTTATAGACTAAGAATTTAAGAGTGAATTCATACTAATCATGCCTAGTTGAGGGATTATAGAAAGAAACTGGATGTTACACAGTATTAGCATTACATTAGAAAACAAACTAATGGTTACATTGATCCACAAGCAACTAAGTGTGCAGATTACTGGGTGATTTACCACTTTCAAATAATGTTCTGAATTTGAAGACATTAAGTTGGAAAAATATTGTATCCAAACACACACTTTAACCTGCTTGAGGAATTTGTTTAGCCAACCATAATGATGCATATTTGCCATTAGGACTTGTGGATTCATTAGTACACTTTGATGTCTAGCTTCAAATTTCCTGTCCATCATGAAAATGAAAGATAGAGAGGAGAAGAGCAAGTAAAGTAAGTCAATATTTACCTGCTTATTTACTCCAGAAAAGGAGGAGAATTTAAGTTGATATCTGAGGCAACTCTACTTGGCATCTTTTAAACCTGCACCTCAGAATATTACATGGTTCCTACACTCTGATATTGTTGCTTGCTTGTTATTTTTGTTCTAGTCCCCACAATTGTTATAAGGCCTTTAGAGGAAGGTAAAGTGAATTATAAGGACTTGAATAGGATAATTTTGCAACAGTGTCAGGAGAAAGTGTGGTATAAGGGATGCTGTAGACCTTGGTTTTGTAAGTCTGGCATCTTTCCATGATATTTCATTCACCCCTTTTATGGCTGTAGAAGAAACATGGCCAGGGCTACTAAAGATCACTGTAATACCATTCATGTTATTTTTATTTCCCAGCACACATAGAAGTTATGTTTATACTGTATTTGGACATATTAGTGTACAATATCATTGCATATATAAATGTACATGCTTACTTTAAAAAATTATGTCGATAAATCTTAGTAATCAATTCTGAGGTTCTTTTCTCTTGAAGAGGATTATACTAGTAATAACTTTTTCTGTGATGGAAGATGATTGGGACAGCCAAGATAACTTCTTCAAAGAAGACAATACTGAAGTTTGTTATACTGGCTTGTTTTTCATTTCCCAAAATAATTTGGCTGTAGCATGCAATGGTGTTATAGAGAATTCTGGTGCCAAGAAAATTTTCTTTGAAATCAGACTCAATCCTCTTAAACACTGGTATTGCTTGTCAACTACAGTAGTGGAATGCTCTAAATCCTCTCCATTATTCCAAAGTTATTCATTGTATCTTCATCAGGAGTGGATTTAAAAGAAAGAGATCACTTCTATTACTCACTCATAAATAGCAAATCCTCATTTGCTGATATTTCATTAGGAGAAAGTTGTGATTTTCTCACACCTTTTGGAGTCTAATATTGTTTCCAGCACACCACAAATGCTTTCTCCACTGACATCTTGGACCTCTGGTACTCATCTGTGTGCACTTTGGGAATCATTCTCTTAAGTCCAAATGATGTTGGTATTGAGGTCTCTTCCCATGAATCATGAATGGTATTAATTGAATCAGCATGGTGAACAAATCCCTAAAAGGTTTCAATGAGCCACAGGTTCCACTGAAAGAACCTGTATGAAAAATTGGTCTAGATAGCTTCCACGTCCACTTGCAAGTAGGTAAGAGTGCATCTGAAGACATGTGCACACTCACATGTACACATATATACATGCACACAGTTATAAGTACACACACACACACACACACACACACCAACTGTGTCAATTTTTTCTCAGGATTGTCACCTTGACCCATAGTCTTAGCCTGATCTTCCAGATCCCTTTTGGACTTGCACTCCCTTCTTCACTTCACAGTTTTGGCTTCCTTTTCTGAAATTTCATTTGCTAATATCTCCTAGTTTAATTTTTTTATGAACCTTCAGTCATCATAGAACTGAAAGAAGTTGAGAATTATATATGAATAAAGCTATATCTTATAAGATTACTGTATTTTGGTCTTCTCTCCAGATTCTTATTGGCAGTAGAGTCTACCAATAGTTTTATCCCTTTCTCTAATTGGCAATAAGTTTGGTTAACTTTCTTATCATTTATATATTTGATAGGTAAGTTCCTTTTATTTCAATCAGTAGTGTTTGTGTTTGGGTTTTTCTTTTGCATTAACAAATTTTGTAACACATAACAAGGTCCTGGCATTTGGTCTTTTTCAGCTTCAACATGCCTTTGACACTAAACTGAATCACTGATAATTTTGTTTGTTTTAAGGTGTTTTACTCTTCCTCTCATCTGAAAACTTGAAGGCCACAGTGAGGTGAGGGCTACTATTGATAATTCCAATTGAACACATTGATTACAATGAGACTGAGAAGAATCAATAGCTGAGAGATTTAGAAAATTTCCAGACAAATTATAACTAGAAGATAGTGTGATTTACTTATTATGTGCCAAATGCTTCTTCCATGATGTTTTCTTTTCATTTTTTCCATGTTTGGAATCCAGAAGATGACCTGCAGGTAGTCTCGATCTCTTAAACAAAATAAACAGTAGAACATAGTATGCCATATTGGGGGAATGGTTGCTTGTTTGTTTCGGCCGCCCAGCCATGAAATAACCACTCAGAAAACCATATTATTTGCAATACTGTTTGGCCAATAGCTTAAGCGTATTTCTGGATAAACTCATTTCCTAAACTAATACGTCTCTGTTATTCTGTATATTGCCACGTTGCTGTGGTTTACCAGCTCATGTTTCGACCAACATCTGTCTCTGCTGATGACTTCATGGTGTCCCTCTGATTCCACCTTCCTCCTCCCATGCTATAGGCCAAGACAGTTTCTTTATTCATTAACCAATAAAAGCAACACATAGACAGAAGAACCTCCTACACCAGTTCTCCTTTTCTGTTTAAACCAAAAGGAAGGCTTTAACTTTAACATAGTAAAATTACATATAACAAAATAAGTATCAAACAAGAATTACAGTTATATCTATTTTATCATTTATCATAACTAAGGAAAACCTTATTGTTACTATCTATTCTTCAACTCCATTAAAGACTCCAGAAGGATATAATATTACCTAAGTAAACAAAAAGTACATTTTAAGCAACTTCTAAAATTCTAGAATTGACAAAGATATCTCGCTGCCTGGACAGTAACCCAAAGTTCTTCTGTACTGTTAGAGTATCTATCTTCAGCCCAAAGGTCCATAGTTTCCAGCAGACTTTTCCATAAAGCAGGAACCTTCAAAGACAGTTCTGCCCATATTGGCAGTTTGCCAATCACTTTCTTTTGTGTCTTGCAGAATGTTTAGCAGAATCTTTCATGAAGCAGGAATCCCGAAGGATCATCTCACCTTTAGGCAAATTTAGAAATCATTTCTCTGTGGTTCCTGTATGTCCAGTTTAGCAGTCCAGGAAGGTGCAGTTTCTTGCCCAAATAACTAACCAACTCCATAAGAAGCCTCTTCGATGGCCATCTTTCTCTTGAAGCAGCTTGTGCTGCCAGGAGCAGATGTGTCTCAGTGTCATTAAAAGTCCTAAATTTATGAGGCTTAAATTTCTTTATTTCTTTTATTCTATGACTATCTGCACTCTGTCTCATTAAAGACTTTACCTCCCTTTTTTAATCATTAACTTTATTTTATAGCTCTCCATACTCTTTTTTTTCTCTCTTCCAAGCCTATGTACATTTATCCAACACTATGACTCATCTGGATTTGTCTTTATTGCATATCAGTAATTTTTTACTGTCCAGGAGTGCTTTCTAAAATGCTAAGTGCTTCTTAAGACTTAAACTGCACCATTACTATGGTATATATGATGCTGCCTGCTCACTCTGCACAGTTCAGCATTGCACCTCTGAGCCACACACACTGCCCCAGTTCCAAGCACAAAGCTGTTCCACATTGCCATCAAGCAAGTTGCAGCATGCTACTCACAAACCCCATCCAAATACTTGGTCTCCCATAAGAGCCAGAGGTCATGCCAGCAACATGCCCCAGAAAGCAAAATTGTGCAGCTTTTTCCTGTTATGGCTGAATTAGGAAAACCTCTCTTAATGGAGCTGCAGCAAGCCATCAGCTGAAAAAAAATGAGGCTAAACTTTGATTTCATGAGCCTAGAATTCTTTGTAAGCCCTCTCAGGATTTTAAGTGGATTTTAGCTGGCCACGTTAGAGCCAATTTGTTGGAGGGAGAGAAGTCACACATTTGTCCTGGCTGCCCAGAACCAAAATAATCACACAGAAAAAAATATTAATTAAATCATTGTTTGACCCATTGCTCTAGCTTCTTATTGGTTAACTCTTACATATTAATTTGACCCATTTCTATTGATTTGTGTATCACCATGTGACAATGGCTTACTGGCTAAAGTTTTGGCATGCCTGTCTCCAGTGGCTCCAGGGTATCTCTCTGACCCTGCCTCCTCTCTCCCAGCATTCACTTTAGTTTTTGACACCGAGTTACATTTTTTGCCTTATCATAGTCCAAGACAGTTTCTTTATTCAATAATCAATAAAAGCAACACATAGACAGAAAAACCTCCCACACCAATGCCATATGGCAGATGATGGTTTTTGTGTTTCAATGATGCATAGATATACTAACCTCTCAAATGAAGGCTCACTAGAAATATCCCATAGTCTGGAGAGAAAAGTCTCTGTAGCACAAACAGAGCATCTAGGATTTGACAACACACTGCCTTTCCTCACACTTAGCCAATTTTCCTCCCTCTGTATTTTCCCTCACTTAAAAATGCTCAGTCTTACCCCACAAGGTTAGTATTTTCAGAGATATTAAAAATGTGCATTTAATTCATCTGAGTGTGTTACCTCCAGTGTCGAAGCTTCTGCTTAATGCTAAGTTAATGTCTGATGTGCCAAAGCTTGAAGCTTTCAACACAGCTTTCCAAAACCAGCTGTGACACGTCTCAAAAGCTGAGCCTTCTGCTCCAGGTTGTTGTCTGAGTGAAGGAGAAACATCACTTTTAAAGCTTTGTCAGTGAAATCTAAGAGTTGTGTCAAACATAATTGGGATCTGAAACACACATACACAATATACACACACATGCCTGCACTCACACATGCATGCACATGCATTCAAACACACACACACACACACACACACGCACACACATTTATTTTAAAAGAATTGCTAGGGGGTGTTGGGTAGAAAGACATTCCTCTTAATGTGCCAGTGTCCCAGAAATGTCTCTATCACATTGGATATGTTTTGCTTGAGAACAAGTTGTTTCTCTCTCCTTCAGCCACATTTCCTTTGTCAGTAATTCAAGTAAGTAAATATGAGCAGGAATTCTCCCTGCCCACAGTTTTGAAATTTCAAGAAAAGGAGCCTGGTACCTCTCCCATTTCAGGACCACTGCTGTTCCTAATGAAATCCATGAAAGGACAGCACCAGGGTCTCCTGGGACCTGATTAGAAATGTAAATTATCTACTGATTCAGACTCTCTAGAGAGCACTGAAGAATCTGAGTCTTAATAAGCCCTCAAGGTGATTTTGTTCAGCATGAACAGTTGAGAGCCATAGCTCCAGGCAATTTGATTCAGAAATTCTCAATATTGCATCTTTTGTAGACAGTCACATGACCTCATAAGAATGTCTCAAGGAAGGCAGGATATGCATTACAGACAGTATATCTTATAAATAAATATTACTATAAAATTATTTTAAGTTTTCCACTAAGCACATATCAACTTTAATAGGATTTCTATCATTTTCCCCCTCAGTGTGTAACAGATGCTCAATATACTTACATTAAGTGGAAGAAGACAGTGATCTTATTTTACTTTCTAGATGAGTCTAGGCAATTCATCATAACCACAGATCCTAGTTCATGAGCATGTCCATCAATACTGAAGGATGTAGAGTACTCAAGCATTTTTTCCTCAGTTTGAGGCTGCTTAGGGTTGCACAGCTTCCTAAGAAGACACTTCACCACAATGGGTTCTTTCTCTGCCTCTCCTGTACTTATTTTGTAAAGCAATACCAATTGGTATCTTCCTTTCTTCTCCTTTCCTGTCCCACACTGGTCTCTAGTCCTCTCTCCTCCTCAATTTCCCTCTTCATTATCTCCATATAAGACACATGCATGAATACCCATATAACATACATCTGAAAATTTAATTTAGAGCAAATGGTGACACAGTCACAGTTACATACATATACACACATGTTTAGAAGGTAGTAGGGATTGGATCTAGTTTGACATATGTAATAATACTTCCCATGAGACATCTACATTTTACCATAGTGTGATGTCATTAGAAACAAACAGAGTGTCCAATGTTTGCATTGCATTCCAACCTAATTTTTGCTTCTCTGGTGTCTATTGACTGATAGGAGTTGAAAGGCAGTAGTTACAGGAACAAATGTTTTACATACAACTTCCTTGTCAACTGGTCCATCAAGCTTTCTGCTTCTATCATAATTAGAACAAAACTTTGTTCCCATTTACCCACAAAATTATCCTCAACTGAACACCAATAAATCAGCTTGTTGTCAGGAGAGCTTTTAACCTAAGAGGGAGATGGGTATTGATTTAGGGTCAAAAAGAAGAAATAGGCAGGGTGAGGATGTAGCCTTGTGAAAGATGTCGCACAATCATCATACCAGCCAGAATAGCAACATCTGAAGGGAAATGGTTGGCCCTGGCAGAATAGCAACAGAAGCTGGTAACCAGTGAAAGGGCAGTTGCAAATGATTTCCAACTGAGTGTCACAGAATAGTCTTAAGTTTCCTGAAGACACTATTGGCAGTGAACTTTGCTATAGATGTGAGGCACTGACAGGTACAGCATGTTGGAAAGTCCTTTAATCCCAGCGTTAAAGATAAAGAGTCACATAGATCTTTGCGAGTTCAAACACCTACAGAAAGAGTTCCATGCCAGCCAGGGATGCACAGTAGGATTCAATCTCAAGAAAATATATATGGATACATAAAAAGGTAGGTTCTGGAAGGTTAGGTTCTGTAAAAAGTTGTGTTGAGAATTGTATTAGTTATATAATTGGGATTATATTCTCAATAATTTCATGAGACAAATTTAAAATTAACTTCCCCATGAACATTTGCTTGTGCCTATAATTATTTGTAAAATGTCATAGCATCATAATTGTGTATGACTTTAAAATATCAAATATATGTAATATAATGACTCATGAATTTCCTATCATGTGATTTTTTGAAGAATAAATAATACATTCCCCTCCACAGTTCACCTCTCAATCTTTTTCCTTAGAATCACAGAATGCATATGTGCATAGATATGGAATCTTGAGAGAAATGAAATTGTTAACAAAGTATTTCAACTAGATCTTAATTCAGTAGATGTGATGTACTTCTTAATAAAAAGGAAAAGACAAAAAATTAAAAGAAATTCTATCCAAAGGTACATAGATGAGTGATTGTGGGAACACACAGAGGAATCATAACCCCTAAAAAATGGTAGAGGTAATGAAGAAAGTTACACTACTGTGGAACTTCTGGGTTTAGGGATCATCCAGTCTTTATGCTGCTTCCTGTGACAGTACTAGCAAGTTATACACTAACTAGTAATCTGCCCAAACAATTTGTTTTAGTAAATAACATTGCTCCATCAAGAAACTCTTTGACCCACTGATGATTGCCACAGAAGAAATTTGGACATGGACTTATCAGGTCAAAATGGTTTTTGCCTTAATAATTCTTCTACAAGGTACATTGATATTTTTAGCTTACATCTTCCATAAATATCATTCATTTGCTTGTTATTTTCTATGATGAACTTTATAAGATCAATTAAAGTGTCTATATACTCCCAGGTATAGTGCTAAAGAAGATTTTTTGAGTTATGCATGTTACCCCAAAAGGCAGATAGAACAGTGACAAGGGTCTTTCAGACTATTTGCTTCTTAGTATGTTTGTTATTACTCATTACTCTATTATTCCAAGGGAACTGATTAATATTGTTTATTTGAAAGGTTTCCTCAGGAAAAGATCACAGGCATGATTTAAGTTATGTGGATCCCCTGTTGGTCCCCTCAGCAACAGCAGATCCAGGGATAACACCTATAGTTGCCCGTGAAAAAGGGAAATCACATCCCTCCTACAGCTTGTAGCTGGTGTCTAATAAAGTTAGTCAGAAGCATGACATGCAACTATAAGAGCATGTCATTGGAAAACCAACATGATTCATTTTGTGAAGGTATATAAGAATATTCCAAAACCCTCAAAAAAGGTGATATTTTTTATGGTATTAGGATAAATGGTTACTGGTGAATATGTATTACCAGTTGAAACTGCAGTAGGAGAGGACTTAGGACATGTGTATTCTTATATGAGTTTTATCTTGAGAATCACTTTGTAAAAATCCAAGAAAGAAGCAAGAGAATCTATTGAATTCTCTGCAGCTCACCAATTATCCATTTGTGATGGGTCTCTGAGTGTGGTGTGGGACGGACTGTGTATGAGACAGGATCATGGGATATCATTTTGTGACCCCATCCACTTGGAACAGACATAGGAGAGCAGAATGGCAGAAGATAAAACCTTCGTAAAGCTTAAACATTAGATATTAGAACTCTCACCAAGGAAAATTATTCGTCTTCATTACTTTTATCTGTTTGACTTTGAAGAATTATTGTATTTTTAGTTGATGTTGTTATCACTGTTTAGTCTAATGCATGTATGTGAAGCACATGTATGCTGGCACCTACAGAGGTCCATCGGAACAGTTTTAATATGCCACATGGGTTCTAGGAACCCTGAGTCCTCTGAATGAGCATCAAGTGCCCGTAACTGCTGCTCTATTTCTCTATTGCAAGGGATAACCTTTTTCCAACTTGACTTTTCCTAGTCACATTCCACCTGTTTTTGGATGGTACTTGAGGGGTTACTGTGGTAACATTTGACTTGAATAAAGTTGAATCTAACCTATGGCTTATTCCATGTGTGGTGAAGTTCTGTCCTCCAGTAAGGTTTGGCTTCCTGTTCTGTTTGTTTCCCTGTCTTTACTGACAGGGGTTTGTGATCTGAAGGGTCATAATCAAAGGCTGATCACATACTAGCGTGCCCTGATGTCTCCAACAACTAAGGAATGAGATATAAGGCAAAATATATGTTGTCAAAGTTAATCCTCAGAAAAGTATCCCAAACGTTATTGCTCACGTAAAGGAAATTTCAGGAAATTTCTCCACATTTAATAGCAATCTATACATTTTATCCAAACTGATAGAAAATCAATTTTATAAACTGCAAAACACATTTAAAAACCATTAACAATAAAACACACTTCTGCTCAATCACTTTAGGAAAAGAGGATTTTTCTACCACACTTCAAGGATATTTTAAAATATATCATGAAGAGGTCCAGGTATAGGTGCAACTGTGGGAAGTGTTTACTCCACAGTCTAAAGGCCTCATCAACAGATTCAAGCAAAAGTGAGACAAAACAACAGCATTTTTCTAAGTACAGTCACCAGTCTCAAAGTCTACAATAACTCATGATTTCCCCTGTATGACAAACTGGACAACTGTCCATTTATATAGAAGATACCAGTGTTTTGTAGGGACAGGGCTTCTCATCAAAGGACAGTAAGAGAGAATGTGAGTGTGACTCATTTTGTCTGAAGCAGTAGTAGTTGTGTGGACTATAGCTGCTAAAGTCTGTATTGTTTATTTAGAGGAAGGTTACTTTTACTGTTGTGGTATTGCTTTTGTGTTTGTTTTTGAGAGAGGATATTGCTCCAAAACTCACTATGTAAACCAGGCTGACTTCAAACTTAGAATATATACCCTGCCAAAACTCCTAAAAGTGAAAATTATAGTAATAAACTATTATCTCAGGCTGGAAAATTTTATTTTAAGATTAAAGTATTATATGTATATCTCAGAATATTCATACACTTTACATCCAAATACAGTAACGTTTGTGAACATTTTCTGGGTTTTGTTGTTTTATATTCTCTTACTGGATCAAGTGAATACTAACTTTTTAAATTGATTTTTACATACAGTTTATCTTACTTTCTTAAAAGATATTGTGAGTTGTTACTATTTTGGGCCCTTACATGTTAGGAATCTAATCCTGCATCTCTGGAGCAGGTGTCAGACAAGAAAACATGCTAAAGATGCAATGGGAACATACTCAGTATCAGGAAATGTGTACAAGTTCATGGTGAGTTATGGCATGGTGAACTTGGAATACACTGTGCAGCTTCTGGGTTTGTGATATTTTTATATTGGAGATCACATTCATGACATACACCGGAAAGAGTGGATTTTCATATCAGTTAGTATGTGGTTACTAGATGATGAAGGAGGAAGTGACAGAGAAGAGAAATGCCATGGATGATTACCTAGCAGAATTGCTATGATGCAGATATGTTCAGGCACCGTGTTGGCTATCAAGGGGTTATTGTTTCTATATAAGGAGATAAATAAGGAGACATGGGTTGAATAGGAAGGATGGAAGAAGGAAGGAAGCAAGGAAGCAAGGAAACAAGGAAACAAAGAAGCAAGGAAGCAAGCAAAGAAAGAAGGAAGAAAGGAGAGAAAGACAAAGGAAATGAGGAAGGGAGAGAGGGGAGGGTTGGAGGTAAGAAAGGAAGAAGAGAGGAGAGAGAGCGGAAGGGAGGGAGAAAGAGAGGGAATGAAGGAAGGCAAGCAGGCAAGCAATTGGGCAGATGGGCAGACATTTTCACATGCGGTTTTAGATCTGAAAGAGACTGACATCACAGGCTGAATTGTATTCATGAAGAGTTTAATACTTAATTACCCTTTGGCTAAGTTACAGTGAATTCATTCTCACAATTATTACTTTTTTGTTCATTATTTTTAACTTTCTGATGGACTTCTCTATTCTCCAAATGTATTCTTTTACTTTGCTATATATTGAACACACTGTCTCTTATACTCCTATATTCCTCTCTTCTCAACCACTCTCCATTTTTATTAGATAATTTTGTTCTTCTAGACCAGTAGTTCCCAATTTGTATGTCATGATCTCTTTGGGGGTCAAACAACCCTTCTAAAGGGGCTTCCTAAGACCATCAGAAAACACAGATACAGTAAAATTACAATTATGAAGTAGAAACAGAAATAATTTTCTGGTTGGGGTCACCACAGCATGAGGAGCTGCACTGAAGGTTTGCAGCATTAGGAAGGCTGACAACTGTTGCTCCCAACAGTTTTACTTCTATAAGTTTCTGTTACCATAGTGCGAGACCTTAGACTGGGGGTTTTATGAAAGAAAGTGATGTTTCCACCTCAGGGTCCTGGATGTTCCAGGACATATAGTTATGGGATTAATTTGGCCTGAAGGTCTAAAAAAAGTATGAGATCACAATATTAAGAGTGTCTGTGAGAAGATCACCCTGTTCAAAAGAAAGCAGTGGGGGAGTGTTGCCTTATAAAAACTTTATGAGAAATGACTTGGGAACTTTACAAAACCCTTTATCATTTTTGAGGCCTCAAGTCTTGATCTAAGGTCCGTTGCTAGGTTCCACCTCATGAAGAAAGCACCACCCACATATCTGAGCACAAAGGTTACTCACTGAACAAGAGACTCCAAGAAATTGGCAGTTATGACTGCAGCAACTCTCTCTCTCTCTCTGTCTCTCTCTCTCTCTCTGTGTGTGTCTCTCTCTGTCAGTTATCATCTTTGCATCCTTTTCACTGATGCCAAATTGAAAGTCTACGGGAAAAGAAAGAGTAAACAACAAAACTCTGAGATTAAATGATGATTTTCTCATTTTTATATTCAGTGCTTCTTATTTTCCAGTGTCAGCACAGGGATTGGATGAGACAACTTATATCAGCTTTCTCTGAAGGAAGTAAAAGGTTTCCGACCATCTGAGAAACTCAATTCCCACAAAAATACTAGTAATCACAATTATATAAAATATTGATTTCACTTTCTGGAACTTCTGTCATAATCAGGATTAGGAACCATTGATGTAAAAAAAACTCATGTGCTGGTTCCTTTATTTAACAGAAACCTGGGTGGGCAGGAGGCATCCTGCAGTCCTACAGAAAGAATGGTCTTGCTTTCCTCCTAACTCATCTAATAAGAAAGCAGAAAAACTGCTAGTGGAAAGACTTTTACTGAAGGCTTCTCCAGTTCTGGGGAAAAGCAGTCTTCTTGTGCGAATGCAAGAAGAAAATGAGACAAAGCCAGTGAGATTTAGGATTTCATTTATTAATGGAGTTAAATGTAAAGGAGAAAACAAATGATTCATTTTTCACATTGTCTGAGGAATGGGAGAAGGACCCAAGCACTAGTGTGTGTGTGTGTGTGTGTGTGTGTGTGTGTGTGTGTGAATGTGTGTCTGTCTGTGTGTGTACTCAGCATCCTGCAGTACCATGGAGTTATCACAGTGGGCCTGTGGAGAGGAACCCTCTAGGAGACCTTCCACTGTCAGCACTACCAGGCTCCTTCATGGAATTTACTGTGGTGCAGTAACTGCTCCATCTCTTTGATTATTGTCATGGATTAGAAACTATTCACTTGCAAGATACCTTTCTGCTTATTTATTTATTTTTATTTAAAATGCTTTATTTTGTGTGTATGTGTGTGGATCCAAGTGAATACATGTGCTGTGTGTATTTCCAGGGTGTCTGTTTCCCTGCAGTGAAGTTAGAGGTAGTTGTGAACCACCAGCATGAGTGTTGGGAACCAAATTCTGGTTCTCTGTTAAGAACAACAAGAACTTTTAATCTCTAAACCATCCCTATAGAGCACTTCCTATCCATTTATTCCAATACCAAACAAAAAAAGAATACTCTGTTGTGGGATATTTGTACTCTGTGTGAAGATGTCTTGCTCTGATTGTTGTACGGAGAAGATGGCTGAAGGTATAAGGAGAACTTTCCAGAGAGAGAGAGAGAGAGAGAGAGAGAGAGAGAGAGAGAAAGTAATCTAGGTGTGTGATTTTTTTGCCAGCAAACTTAGAGCAAGGTGTATGTCCCATACTAAGAAGAGGTAATAAAGCTATGTGATAGAATGTAGATTAATAGAAACAGATTAATTAATTTATAAGAGATAGTTTAAAAAACTCGGAAGCTAAGGCCAAGCTTTCATAATAATATGACTTCATGCCATTATCTGTGAGCTGGAAGCCCCAAGAAAAAGTCCCACTCTAATAATTATCTTATAATTGATGGTTACTGAAAAATTAACATCATTATTTTTGGCCCAGAATAACATAAACAAACTTTAGAAGTTTATCAAAGTTTTACCAATGATATGAGTAAAAACTAAAGTCATCTTCCAGGCATTCTGAGTATCCATACTTACAAAATGGTGTTGTTGTTTCATATGAGTGAGTAAGAGGGTAATTTTGAATAAAATAAAATTGCATCTGGAAACTTGAGACAAATTTGTGCACAGCCAATTTATCCAATGTTGACAGCATATGAATGCATATATATTAGCAGGTTTTACACATTCATAATAATGGTTTTGTGAAATTGTCTGAGATTTTCCTAAAACCTACAGAGGTTAAATGTCTAGGAACTAAGCTGATTGCTCTACAGGGCAAGCTTTTCAGATTCTATATAAAATGATTTCTGATACTAAGATAAGACTGAGCTATATCCAGATTGACTATTGGAGAAATGAATGGAATTATCAGATCTGGGGGTTGGATATGTCATACAAGAGAATTAATTATCTGGACAAAGTCAAAGACATTGTCTATTGGAAACCTCTTCAATATCCTCACTATGAACATTTAGGATGCTATCATTGGGTCGGAGGACAGTTGGGATAGGCATCTGCTCTCTGTTCTCCTCAGTTCATTCTCTGTGTGTTTAGTCAAATATACTACCAAATGTTTTTCCTATTATCCTCCATGGAATCCTAAGCAACTGAAGATGTACCTCAGAACCACAGTTTTTAAGAATTTCTGAAGGTTCTGTTTTACACAAATCTTTTTTATGATCTGGTTCTTCTGGACTGCTCTTCTTTTTATAAAGTTGTTTTATTTCAGTGTGTGTGTGTGTGTGTGTGTGTGAAAATGTGTGCATGCATGTGGGGGGAAGGAAGGCAGAACCAAGGGAGGGTGGAAGAAAGGGGGATTCAGGGTCTCTTGAAGCTGAAATTAGTCAATTACAAGTCACCTGAAGCAGGTGCTTGAAACTCCATCCTCTTTAAGAGCAGCAAACACTCTTGCCCATAGAGCTTTCTCTGTATCTCTTGGTTTACTCATGAATGTAAACTCATCTTATTTCTGTAGAGCCTCCATTGCATTTACCTTAAACATGTTTCAGCAAGTTTTTTTGCTTTGCCCATGTTGTCTTCTGCCTTTTTGCTGAGAGTCAGCTCAGGTTGCATCTAGAAACGGAAGTTGTCCAGTCTTTGATGTTCATGTCCCCCTACATATGACCATTCTAATATCTTAAAAGGCAATTTTCTAATTTCCAGTCCATAGCTGTGTACTTTACTAAACTAGGAAGGTATATGGAAGTCACATTTCTCTGCTGCACCTCCAACTGTACTTGACTTTATACTTTGCCTCTGTGTAGAATCACAGTTGCTTTCCAGCTTGTGATTTAACCCCATTCTTTTATTCTTTTTTTTGTTCTGCTTTTGTTTTGTTTTGTTTTATTTATTTTTTTCTCTCTAGCTTTGGAGCCTATCCTGGAACTTGTTCTTGTAGACAAGGCTGAGCTTGAACTCACAGAGATAAGCCTACCTCTGCCTCCTGAGTCCTGATAGTAAAGGTGTGTGCCACCAATGTCCAGCCTCCTATTCTTTTCAAAAGTTGATATCAACAAACCCTACTACAGAGAGCACTTGCTGCTACCAGATAAGATGCTTTTCTTCTTGCTTTAAAGTTCTAATAAACCTCATCATTTCTCAGAACTAAATTCATACCAAATTGAAAATGTTCCTACCTCTGTCAGTTTTATTGGGGAATGATGTTTCTATATTTAATTGATACTGTAATTCCTGATAAATACATTCTATGTATATTTAACTGATACAACAACATTTAAGCTTTCATTCCCAATTTCCCAGAAGCTTAGCTTCTCTCTTCTCTTTTTCTCTATTTTCTATAATCCATCATGTGCATTATAAGAGCCTATGTGCTGTTACCTAATTCCTACTCTTTGTTCCAGGAAGATCCTACGTAGGAAATCACTACTACTTCTCACTTTTCATTATCCTATGAAATTGTTAAAGCCAATCAGCATTGACCTTTACGCTCTTTTTATTCTGGGTATCACAGTGAGAGACACTGGATCTTGCTGAGGATACAACAAGCATTTACTCTACCGTCTATTGGATAGCATGTTAAGAGTACAACTACTCTCTAGTTCTTTCCTCTCTCTGTCTCTCTGTCTCTCTCTCTCTTTCTCTGACACACATAACGGAGAGTGAGAGAGAGACAGAGGGAAAGAGAAAATCCAAGAGAGGTACTCTATAGCAGGGCAACAAAACCCTTAACAGATCCCAGAGGTGAATAGATGAAATATAAAAAAGCAAAGTTCCAGGAACTGGTTATTTCTTTTAGAGTTCCCAACCATTAAATCCTATAGATTCCCCCAAACATTACAGGCTTTTGCCAGTTATTAATCTTCCAGAACTTGATGATAGAATTCTGTTGCCAAAGATCCCACATACTTGCACCATAGAACACTAAGTAAAGCTGGTAAATTTCTATTGAGTAATTTTCATTGTTGTGTAAGATGCTATGCAAACTATTGAAGGACAAAATATCCCTATTACCCAGCTGTGAATTCTGCAAGCTACAAAGGCTGATTATTAAGATATGTTCATATTGTAATAGTGGCAGGAACATCATGGAAGTAAACAACTAATTTGTTATCCGATTTTAAATGTACTTCACAAGATGAAGCCTATACTTGACAACATTACCTGGTCAAGAACCTATAGTTAAATATATCATAAGCACTAAGAGAAAAAACTATGATAATTATACTGGTAAATGGGCATATTATTAAAGTGCCTCCTAATGAAATGTTCTTATACCCATAGATCTGTCACTCCTAATCTGAAAACCTTCTATTTGCAGCAGATGGTGTTAACACAGATACCAACAAATGGCCAATGTGCGAGAATGAGAGACTACAGAATGTTTATCCCTATATGAAATATAGGCTTATATACACCCACCCCTCACAAAGGCTCACAAATAATTGTGCAAAGTGGTAAAGAAACTGTGTAAGATCTACAAAATGATCCTAGATCTGTCATTGATCTATATCATTGACATATGACTACAAGAAGATATCTCATGGGGACAACAGGGCAATTGCTCATTTGAATTCACAGTGGTTGTGACAGCCCAGGCAAAGTCTGGACAGTTGAACACATTGGCACAGAAGACCATCTATATTTCTAAATATAACTCCAGTAGATAGACTCTGAGAGCATCAATAAATGGGACCTCCTGAAACTAAAAAGTTTGTGTAAGGCAAGTGTATGATCAAAAAGACAAAACAACAGCCTACAGATTAAGAATAGATCTTAACTAACCCCACATCTGACAGGGTTGATGTCCAATATATATAAAGAATTTAAGAAACTAGATGCCAAAATACCAAATAATCCAATTAAAAATGGGGTATAGCTCTAAACAGGGAATTCTAAACAGAAGAAACTCAAATGGTGTAGGCATCTTCTGGACACCATACAAAGTAAAAATATGTTCTCCCTCCTTCTGCTCCTCATTGGGACTTTGGGAGCTTAGTCCGATGCTCCAGTGTGGGTCTCTGTCTCTATCTCCATCCATCGCTAGATGAAGGTTCTATGGTGATATGCAAGATATTCATCAGTATGGCTATAGGATAGGGTCATTTCAGGTTTCCTATCCTCAGCTGCCCAAGGAACTAACTGGAGACATTGCCCTGGGCACCTGGGGGCCACTCTAGGTTCATGTCTCTTACCAACCCTAAGGTGGTTCCCTTAATTAAGTTATGTGATTCCCTGCTCCTCTATCCAACCTTGTTTTATCCCCAATCATCCCGTTTCCCCAAGTTCCCCCCATCCTCCCCTTCTCAATTTTCTCTCCCCATCTCCCCTTACCCCCATCCCACCCCACACCCAATATCCCAATTTTTTGCCCAGCAATCTTGTCTATTTCCCAGAGCATGGAAGTCAGGACCACGAGAGGTGCACCCATCCACCGAGACAGTGGGGCTGATCTATTGGGAGCTAACCAAGGCCAGCTGGACTGTGACTTAAAAAGCATGGGATAAAACCGGACTCTCTGAACATGGCGGACAATGAGGGCTGATGAGAAGCCAAGGACAATGGCATGGGGTTTTGTTCCTACTTCATGTTCTGGCTTTGTGGGAGCCTAGCCAGTTTGGATGTTCACCTTCCTAGACCTGGATGGAGGGGAGAAGACCCTGGACTTTCCACAGGGCAGGGAACCCTGACTGCTCTTCGGACTGGAGAGGGAGGGGGAGAGGAGTGAGGGGACGGGGAGAGGGGCGGGAGGAGGGGGAGGGAAATGGGAAGCTGGGAGGAAGCAGGAATTTTTTTTCAGTAAAAAAAAATAGATACAAAGTAAAAATATGAACCTCTATAATATGGCCCTAAAAATGACTGAAAGACATTTACAGAATTGGTCAACATCTTTAGCCATCAGGGAAATTAAAATCAAAACAACACTGAGACACAATCTTACAACTATCTTCAAGGCTAAGATCAAAAACATGTATGAGAGCATGTATGTTGGAGAGGATGTGGATTAAGGGGAACACTTCTCCAATGCTGATGGGAGTGCAAACTTGTTCAGCCTCTTTGGAAATAGTATGGAGTTTTCTCAGAAAATTGGGAATCAATCTACCTCAAGACCTAGCAATACCACTCTTGGGCATATACCCAAAGGACACACAATCATACTAAAAGGACATTTGCTCAACAGTGTTCATAGCAGAATTATTTGTAACAATCAGAACCTGGAAACAACCTGGATAACCACCAACTAAAGAAAGAATAATGAAAATGTGGTAATTTACACAACGGAGTACTACTCAACAGTAAAAAAAAAAGCACTAATGTCTTGAAATTTGCAGGCAATGGATGGAACTAGAAAAACAAAACAACCTAAATGTGGTAACCTACCTCCAGAGAGACAAACATGGTATTATTCACTCATAAGTGGATATTAGATGTAAAGCAAAGGATAACCAAGATATAATTCACAATACCAGAGAATCTTGGTAAGAAGGGGGACCCTATGCAGGACACACATGGAGGGTCCCAGGAAGGGAAATAATTAAGATCTCCTGGGTAAACTGAAAGAGGGGGTAGAATGGAGCGGATGGAGGATTGGAACATGAGTGGTCAAGAAGATCAAGTTGTGGAAGGGACAGAGGAAGAGAACAATGGAAGGAATATCATGATAGAGGGGGCCAGTAAGGAGGTAGGGAGATACCTGGTGTTAGAGAAATTCTCAGGAATCTACAGGAATGAGGCCAGCTTAGGCTCCTAAAAATAGTGGAGATGGTGTTTGAAAGGGCCTTCCTTTTTAATAAGATTAGTGACTAGGCTAATTTTCATCATAGAATCTACACCTAGTACCTGATGAATGCAGATGCAGTGAGCCATAGTTAAGCCCTGGGTTGAGCTCTTGGAGTTGAGTTGAAGAGAGAGAGAAGGGATCATATGAGCAAAGGGGCTCAAAATCATGCTGGAGGAAACCACAGAGACAGCTGACCTGAGCTAGTGGTATCTCACAAACTATGGACTGACAGCTGGGAAACCTACGTGGGACAGAACTAGAACCTTTGAATGTGGCTGACAGTTACGTGACTTGATCTGTTGGGGGGCCTCTGGTGACAGTCACACCAGGACCTATCCCAGGTACATGAACTGGCTTTTTGGAGCCCATTCCCTAAGGGGGGATATATTGCTCAGCCTTGATATAGGAGAAGGGGGGCAGAGCTTGGTTCTTCCTCAAGTTGCTATGACAGACCTTGTTGACTCCCTAAGGAAGGCCTTACTCTCTGTGAGGAATGGATGATGGGTGTAAAGGGGAGAAAGTGGGGGAGCTGGAGAAATGGGGTGAGGAGGGATTTGGGTTAGTATGTAAAATGAAAAGTAAATTTTTAAATAAAAAATATGAAAAAAGAAGGAAAAACTAAAAAAAAAGATATATCAAGTAAAAAAGAAAAACCTACACAGGCCAAAGGCAGCCTAACTTCTAACATGGAGAAGAGAGTTAGGTGTCTTCTACCTCTCTACTAGTCAAAGAGTGAATGTCAATTATTAATTGCTTAGAAATCAAAAAAAAGTTCTTTTGGAATATGTATCCCCTGCTGAGCAACTGTGCTCTAGTTGAGGACCACATAGTCAAGAATAATTAGGCTGCAGAAAGTAAATTGAAGTTAAAAAATTAGAATACAAATTTCAATGAGTACCACATGGGGTGTATTGTGGAGGGGGTGGGTGGGTTAATATTATTCAAAACATGCACAAAAATGTTAACTAAATTTTATAGATTGCAACTACCCAACTGATCCACAACTGATAAATAACATATAAGAAATCAAGTTTTTCATTTTTTTCTGAGATTCAGGCTTTGTTTGTTAACTTAAGGTAGACATCTGTAACCTAGTTGACCAATCCATAGAAACTTGGTATCCTCAGCTGCATTGTCAGAATGATAGGACTTGAACACAATGATCACCTGATGCTTGTTTGATGATTTTATATATTTAAAAGAGATCTAGAAATATAATTCTTTTGTTGAATATAAGTTAATTGGGTGTGCATCCTTATTTTATCTCTTACTATGATGGTATTTTTATCCAAGAGAAGAGAATTGGTGATTAGAAAGCTTATTGAATATTACCAAGGTCATCTAGTATAGATATATTGACTAAAATGCCAACATAAGGGAAAAACTGAATCTCCAGGTAAGGAAATAATATTCATTGCATCACTAGTGAATGGCTACAGGGACTTTAGGATATTAGGAGACCTCATGATCAATATAGCAGCCATTTTGTAGTTCCATTTCTGATCATGTTTATTTTTCAGAGTTCATACATAATTAGTCTTATGAGACCCGTAAATAGGTACAAAATGATGCACTTTGATGATACAGTGGAAGGAAATTACATATCCATGATTCAAGTAAGTTCACAACACATAATGAAAAAATATGAGAGTACAGAATCACTCCAAAGTAAGAGCCAGGTGAAACTAAGATTGTTGAAACTAGAAACTAACCTTTTGTGATTGTCTGCCCACAATACGGGAAGGATCCATTCTGTCACAGTAACATCATTCACATATCCTGGAGAGCCTGGAAATGTCAGAAGCACATGATGAGGAGTATGGGCAGATTATGCTGCACATCTGCAATACCTGACACTCATACACATATTTACTTAAGTGTGTACATAATGGTTATGGTAAGAATTACAGTGGTGAGAAAGATGATGGTCAGTTCCATAATCAATAAGTTTTATAGGTTGGATGCAATATAGTAAACAAGGATGATTATCTTGTAATTATATTGAGCTTATTATATTGAAGAATTTAATACAATTTAAGGTCTTAAAAAGTGAAACTTAATCTAGATGTTATGATGGTAAGGTTCCTTCTGCAAGGAAGCTCTTCTGAGAATGGTCTGAATGACAGCTGCACCATGGGGCACACATCTTGAATTACCAAGTATTCTAGCATAAATGTCTTTAGAGCAATAGTCTTATTTAAGGATTATTTGGTGGAACCATTTAAAGAAATTCCTGAAACATGACAACAAGAACGCTAATAGCAATGTCCCCAGACTTGTACAATAACCTATTAAAGTAGCTCAAAGATTCTACACTGTGGGATGTCAAACTAAGCCTTGTAGGCTGAATTCTCAGCAAGGAGGGTAGCTTAAATAAAGGCAGATGCACACACATGTGTGAATAGATACTTTTGTTTTAAGATGCTACTATCTCATAAAATGTGTTTGTGTACATATGTATATAATATAGACTTATTAAATTGTATATGTGGAAGAAAATGTCAGCATCACATTTTTGAAAACTTATATTAAGCAAGATAGAATTACTGGTATTCATTCATTTGGAAATAAATCTATAGAGAATGTATTTGGGTCATTTTTCTCCATAATTGTTTTTTAAATGTCATTATCATGCTTCTATTCACTAAGGCTCCAGGACAACATATACCAGCTTTTCTTTCTAGGGATCAACCAACCCATACCCTTCTTTGGGGTTGTCACTCAGCGTGGCTGGAATAATGAGTATACTGGGCTGCAGAATGGCTGCTGCACCCTTGCATGACTGCTTCACCTCAATGCAACCTCTACACGGGGAAGATTCCTGCTTTCTGAAGTCTCACTGAAATGAAAGACTGTAACAGGTTCCAAAAAACATTGCAAAGATTCCCGAGGTGATGATGGCATGGTGGACGCCATATTCTGCACACCAGTTCTGTTCTGCCAGACTCTGAGCATAAGGCAAGTGAAGCAGCAGTTGTTGAGAAATATGGCAGCAAGGGCTGGGGTATGGTGGGATGCATAATGGAAAGGAAGGGGAAATACATGAGGAGATTTTTAGGCCAAAACTCAACCAGTGTGACTCAGCCAGATGGTTGGGCAAGCCCACTGGCAGATGGGGAGCAGAGAACACAAGTACCAGGAACTGTATGGGGCCACGGGAGAAATGCCTGATTGCTATCGTTTTCTTGGTAAAGTCTGAGGAAAATACAGTCTGCCTTTTTTATTAACTGCAGTGCAAATCCAACTGAATAGGGATACGTCACAGTGTGAGGGTGCTGTGCCCCAGTTTCTGTGTGAATATATAGACCCTGCTGTGTGGACTAAGCATATCAGGAGCTCAAAGATGAATCAAACGACACATTCTATTTTCACTTGGACCAGAAATATTTACTGATTCTGACTATTTATTATATACTAGGAGGATCAGTATGGTAGCTTGTGATTTCTAATTACTGCCGTTAGAATAATTATGATTTATTGCTGAAGAGAGACATGCTAATAAGATGTATTTCAGCACCTTAAATTTCAAGAACAGAAAACTACAGGCACCAATGGAAGCATAAAAGATGCATATTTTGGATGTTAAGAAATAATCAAGGAGCCGGGCGATGGTGGCGCACGCCTTTAATCACAGCACTCAGGAGGCAGAGGCAGGCGGATCTCTGTGAGTTCGAGACCAGCCTGGTCTACAAAGCTAGTTCCAGGACAGGCTCCAAAGCCACAGAGAAACCCTGTCTCGAAAAACCAAAAAAAAAAAAAAAATCAAGGAAATATGTTCAGAGAATATGGACAATAAACTGAACATGGCACTTGAGTATGGCAGATAACAGAGAAGGCAGGCTCTTAGGATGGAATTTAAACGGACAAAACAACACTACATAAACAGCTCTAATGGGAAGACTATTGTATTTTAGGTAGGTACAGGTTTTCCATTGTCGCTAGTGCACAGTATTCCATGCACAGTTTAGTGTATAATTCAAAAGTCAGTCCTTAAAATGGCATCTTCTTGTCTTGATGAACAGAACCTTGAACTTGTGGAATCTGTGGATTTTTTTATGTTGGGTTTTCTCATGTTTTCATTCTGTAATCTTATATTTTGGCAACTCTTCCTGTCTATATAATCACTTTCCCACACAATATTTACTCATGCTAATATCTACTATTGTTTCTTACAATTTATTCTTTGATATTCTCTGGCTATTCCTCCTTAAAACAAATCCTCTTAAATTAGATTCTTTTTTAAATTTTGAACACAATCCAAATAATGTTTAAACTATCTAATAATACATTCCATGGAGTACCTGGACTCAATTAACAATATTTTAAAATGAACTAAGGAGTGGGAGTGGGACTTTTAATTGGTTATCCAATATCAAATGGTCACAAAGGACAGCCTTGAAAACAGATATATGTGCAACACTGTGTGTGTGGGTTGTGTCTATGCAATTATGTATGATAAAATATGTGTGTTTATACATATATAATATGTATTAAACAAATAAATGTTTCTAACAGCAATTAATGAAAAAAATTGATCATGATTTCAAAAAAAGAGCAAGTAAGTGTATATGGAAGTTTGAAGGAAAGTAAGAGAAGGGATAAATGATATAATTATATTGCAATCTCAAAATAAGACTGCATAATAATATACTCAGGGTATTCTACAGTATACTTGCATGTTAATACAAAATTATGTAAATAATATATTGGAGTTCAGTTAGCCATGATCATCAAAGACAAACATATTATTAAATGTTAATTTCTTTTCGTGGAAAACAATTATCTCATGTCCCTTTTTATACTGGCCATGTTCAGCCTTTTGTAGCTTTTGGCAAGGCATTTTCCTTGTCATCAGAAGAGAGGAGCAGGTGGCACTTCCTAAAGAAAATCTTGGACAAAAATGAATTTAAAATGTCTGTGTGGGTGATGGACACAGATAGAGGAGCCTCTGACTTTGATAACTGGTTTGGAGTAGTCTTTATGCAGATTACACAATGATGGATTTGTGTGTCAGAAAGGCTGAGGTCAACTCATCTGAGAGTCCACATATGGAAAACCTAGACATAAGGCAGGGTTTCCTTTAAAAGAAGAAACCATTAAAAATAAAAATGAGAAGTCTTTGATCTGTGCTTGAGCCCTTGAGAGGTAAAACCCATAGAGAGTGCATAGACTTCATGGGCAAACTCACATTGCAAAGTTTTTCATTACCATTCTTAGTCTAGTACAATGAAGACTAAAAGTCAGTTTTTCTTATGTCACAATGAATTTTGCATTAAGTTACTAGAATTTCTGAAATCACAGGATTAAATCAGCTACATGAAAACAAGTTGATTCATTGACTTTAACTCTCTTTACAATTGAGAGCCAGAGGAATAAACTAAAGTTTAAATATCCTCAGATTTATACTATGCTAAGGAATAGTTAATTTATTCTTTCACCTTTTTTTCTACTTTAATTTAAGAAGGAAATTTGACTTTGAAATAATTTTACATATCGAAACTCCAAAAACTCATAAGAGAAAAAGGTTTTCTATATTCAGTGAGGTATTTCATTGGTGGTCTTGTGTTTACAAGTAAGTAAAGCTTGTATCAGCACAGGCTGACACGTAATCTACTTTGGGTAGTCAGATGGCTGTAAGAATGGATAGCATTTAAAATAATGAGAGAAGAGGGAAGAAAACACAGACATGTATTAGCCACTCCTTAGCTGTGTGGCTTAGAGAAGCTTGTTCAGCCTCACTCTCTGGCTTTCAGTAGATTTATTGACAAGGAGGTATTATGCAGTGCTCACATGACAAAGGTTCCTACACATACATGAAACAGAATTTACCAAATAGGCTTCAGTCCACCCTGGTGTTCAGCAAATGATCAAAGAACATATATTACTGCTGGCATATATGATACTTTCATGAAGGGAAAACACAGTCCCCTAGTTAAGTTATTAACATTTTACTTTCAAAGAGTTACAGAACAGCACTTTAGCTATTTTTGTAAATGAGAGACAGAGGTAGTAAAAATAGATGGGTACAATGCCGTATCAATACACAAGTCAGAAGTCCGAGATAAATAATTCATTACCAAGTGATCAGCAATGTACTTACACATACACATAACTTTTACAACTGAGCAGATTGTGTTATAGACAAAAGAATATATGAGTGTGTATGTAATAATATCTATATAATATTTATATGTGCATATATCAGTACATACCAATGTATGTATATGTACATCATGTACACATATAACATATTTTGCTGTGGTTTTTATGTGTGTGTCTGCAAATATGCAGAATAAGTATGTTATATATATTAGATAAGTCTATATAAATCTAATACATATATGGTGTGTTTTGATATAGATCTCTCTATATCTAATACACTATCAATTGTATAAGTAGATATATTATCTATAAGATATATTGTATCATATCTAACATATATTATATATTATGTTCTATGTATAATATGATACATATGTTAGATATAATATATATTTAAAAAACAAATAAACACGGGCCATGAATTTGAATGCAAGCGCAGCGGTACATGGGAAGGGCTGGAGGGAGGAAAGGGAAGAGAGAAAACAATGTAATTATATTTTAATTTGAAATAAAAAAAGCTTTAGAAAACATAATAAGTGAAAAATAAGTCTAATATGTGTCTCAGAATACTGCACATGATACAGAACAAAGGATGTTTGCACGTGTGTGCAAGTAGACTTGGGCAGATCTGGACAAACCCCATGTATCTATCTTCCTGCATTATCTCTCTATTTTGTGAAGAGGGGGTTTACCACTTTGCCAATCATGTAGATTGGTAGCTTTGTCTTCAAAAGTAACCACTGAAAATACTCAAAATTTGTAACATATTAAATTACATAGTCACACTGAAAGATGGTGTGAAAATTATAATCAAAGATGAAAAGCTTCAACAGAGACCATCTCTGGGCTATAGAAGTGGCTCAGTGTATAAAGCATTAGACTTACAAGACTGACAGCCACATTCCACTGTGAAGAAGAGAGATGATCCCCCTAAAGTTCTCTGACATCCATAGCCATGCTGTGTAATGCACACATGTACACACACGTAAACACACCAGGCCACAATGAAACAAGACAAAATATCTAACCAGAGTATATTTCAACTAAAGGAAATGACCATTTCTGTCTTCACCACTCATCCTTAGAATGGCTTAAATCTCAGAAACACTGCTGTCTTCCTAAGAATGTCCTGGGATGTCCTGTGAATAAAAATTGCTACTGCTTCTTGGGGAAGGAAACTGTGTATCTCCAAACCACCAGTGAACCAAGGTTTGTATTTGTTTTCATTGAAAAAACCTGAGCAAACCTTTCTCTGTGCATTAAGCTTTCTGACCTTTATTGAAATAACACAACAGTTATTCAAAGGACGCAAGGATGAATTAAAGGTAACTTTCTATTTGCTAACATTCACATGGGGAGTCACATGTGCAACTTTCTCGGAGTTTCTCAGAAAGAATGTTTGCTGAGCTCTTGGCCTTCTCAGGAGAGTGCTGAATTGTGCTTTTTAAAAAGTTTAATGTCTGGATAGCAGAAAATTTGATATGTTAACAATCAGAACTTGAATTAGAAGACTTGAGACAACCTTTAAAAAAAACTAATGGAGAAAAACAATCTGAGAGCTAAGGCTGAGCAGCATACAGCTCCTTGTCTGAGGAGCATCATAGACATAGTCCACCCTGTTATGCAGATTGATATGTTTTGTTGGTAAAGACAGCAATGGCAGTTATTGCATTTTTTTAATCAAAATTTCTGATTATATTCAAGATTTCCCCTACCTTGTCCTACCTCTATAGAGAGAGGATCTTGACAGTCCTGATCTTGAAAATCCTTGAGAGTACTGTAGTATGTATAACTCAAACTTCTGGTCCCATTGAAGAGGGTCACTTGTTCACCCCAGAACAGATAACTCTGCAAGAGTTAGCCTCCCCATCCATCTACCTAGTGCATTTATCCCAGACTTATCCTTATTATTTCCTTTTGAAAACTATGAGTCACCTATTCTTGCTACCAAACAGTGAAAATATGCACTCAAGATTTAAGTGACGTAAGTAATGTATCACTCTCAGTTTCTAGGTTACCTTTTCTTACTATTTTGTATGTAGCTTACTTTATAGAAACACTTGTCTTATATTCATTACTCAAATATTCCACGTGTCTTTCTTTCTAGACCATACTTTTTCTAGACCTTAGGCTATCTCTTATCTACAGTTCTTTTGTTAACATTCATTTTTCTTTTATAAATGGTGTGTGTGTGTGTGTGTGTGTGTGTATGAGTCTTAAGTGAAGAAGC
>JABTXL010001211.1:0-38798 GCA_025134845.1 Neodon shergylaensis
ATAGATAGATAGATAGATAGATAGATAGATAGATAGATAGATAGATATTCTAGGTGGGTGGGATACAGTGATAAAAATAAAGCGTAGCTTTGCCTTAATTATTAATTCATATTTTCTTATTAAGCAGACCTGAACCCATCCATGCACTATTACAAATTATTGAAGGCATATTAGATATGACCAATAAAATGAGTGATAACATTCTTTGTCATCTTTAAAGCATTTCTGTGTGTTTTAGTGCATGCTCCCTGGACCACATGTTAGAGGATAGAATGAAGATTTTGTGGACAGGAAATAGCAAGTCTAAATCCCCCGAGTCAGGAAAGTGTTTGAAGAAGGGAGAGAATGATGGTTGAGGTAGCATAACAGACTATGCTTTTTTTGACTTCTTATGAAGTGTCTTGACACATCTTGCCAGTGTGAACCCTTAAATCATGGATAGCAATATGACTTCGTTCAGGTCAGGAAGCACATGATTCAGCTTTGGAGTCTCTGGATGCCTAACCAGGTAGAGTTTTTCTGCCAATAAAGTTGTCTTGATTTGAATAGAAAACGCTTCATGTTCTTACAACTGCATATCACCTACAGTTTTGGCAACCATTTTTGTTTCTTAGCATACTGGTAGCATTGAATACAGATGGACAAGTCTAGACATCCCTTATGTTGAAAATTAGTAATTGAGTGTTATTTTCTAGATATGGTTGTTCTAACATTTTGAATAAACCCCAATTTCTCTTTTATGTTCAAATAAACATAATTTTTTACTTTTCTCTTTTAGAACTTTATAGGAATTAAAAATGCTTCCATAAAATTTTCAAAAGATTATACTCTTAAATATTTAAGTCAATTGAAGCTAAGTTGGTTTTGTGTCTACACTTTTTAAAAACCATTTAAATAACATTTTCTTCTACCTGCCATTCAAGACACCCCTCATTTTTTTTTCAGTATAATCCAATGACCTTTTGAACAAAATTCAAGAAAATTTATTAAACTTATTTGTCAAAAAAAGTTATACTGTCTTAAAAATGCATCATTGCCAAGGTCTACATTACCCCGGAACAGGGTAAAGTTATATTATTAATGTTAATGTCTCCATAAAGGTAAAAAGATATGTAACACAGACAATCGGCTTGTAAAATGCAGGGAGGGAGATGATTCAAACATGCTGTGATCTTAAATATGGATCAGTTTTCATGATGGAAAAGTGATAAATTTGCATACTTGATGCTTGCCTGAGTGACCTACAGAAAGAAGTTTGTGAGTCAGATGTGATCACCACAATTCCAAGAACAAGAACTGTGACTGATAAAACTGGGGATATTTTTCTTAAGCCTTGCTCTTTTTCAAAGTGATCATGGGAACAACTACTATGAAGCCAAAAAGAAAGGATCCAAGGCAATTATGGCGATGGGCAACAGGGCTTTCAGAGTTATCAAGTAGGCTGGTTTGTCCAGTGCAGTGATTAAATCTGTTGTATACAGTGATATAGTCTACACTAGATTATCACTCAATCAGTGCTCAAGATGTTTGGGTCATAAAGAAAAGAGTTATGAGGTCATCTAAAAGAGATCTCTTGCTACTTTCACAGAAATACATTTCCAACTATTCCAATTGGACTGCTCACAACCCCCTCTAACTCCAGCTCCAGAGAATAGATGTCATCTTCTAAATCCCATGGGTATTGACATATATGTGCACATATAGACACATAAACACATAAACATAAATAACAATAAATATAGAAATGAATGGAGAGAATGAAGAGAAATTTTCACATCAAATTCAAAGAAAGTATACACTTCAACTTGTAACAATTTTTATTAATCAACTATCCTCTCCACCCTCTTAAGCACAGTTGTTACTTCAGGAAAATAATCTGCTTCTACATTTTCTTGAGAGCATGAAAATTTATTCACTAGAGTGTTTCATTTCACTTGAAATATTTAAGGGAAATGTGTTTTTGTTTGTTTGTAGGGGTACACAAGATGTAACTCTATGGAGCAGGATTGTTTGACAATAACTTATGCATCCCAAGTCTTGATGAATCTATAGAATTCCTTTGTACTGAATCTTCTCTCTGTCTCTGTTTCTATCTATCTATCTATCTATCTATCTATCTATCTATCTATCTATCTGTGTGATGTCCTTCTTTTTTGATTTTCTTCATTTTTTCCTTCTTACCCCCTTTTCTCTTTAATGTTCAAACATGTGTCTGTCTAGAAACATAATTTCTTGAAAATCTTAACTCCTTCAGTGTTTTGGACAGCAGCAGAAGTTCTCTTCTTTTCTAGAAATTTCAGTTTGGCAGAACTTGATCTTCTGTATCACAAACTGGAAGAAGAAAATTGGTTGGTCTTTGTGTTCAGAAAATTTACAACATGGATAAACTTCAAAGACTCTTCCTTATATGCTAAGCCTTGTAGTTATTTGAATGTGTTTTTTAACCTCAAAGCTCACAGAGAAATTTAAGTTTTACAAAGCTTAGATTTCAATTTGTCTATAATGATAAGAAGTTGGACCTCTGGCAAGTAATTAGGATTAAATATGGTGAAGACTGTAAGAGCTGAACCATAGGAAGAAGGGCTGTGGAATCCTATCTTATTGGTGTGACATGGCTGTAGAACTTGTGAATTCACGAAAACTGAGGCTGCCTTTTTAGAGTGTGCACAGGACTAAGATGGTAAACATTTTGTTTGAGCTGTTACAGATGTGGTCCCATCAATCCTAAGGGATGTAGGAAAACCATTGTCTTCCATATTGTAACCACAGGAAATCACTCATGCTCCAGTGGGCAACTTGACACCTGTGTGCATTTAAGTCATTCTACTTATAGTTATTCACAAAGTAAAGAAAAGCAAAATATAAGCAAAACAACATAAAGTAGTGTGGTTATGTGATGTAGAACTCTCATCTCATTCTCCAGCACCATGTTTGTCTGCACATTGTTATGTTTTCCTCCATGAAGATAATGGGCCAGACTTCTGAAACTGTAAGCTAGCCCCAAATAAATGTTTTCTTTTATAAGAGATGCCAAGGCCATGGTGTCTCTTCACAGTTATAATACCCTAAGTAAGACAGAAGTTGGTAACAGGAGTGGGATATTGCTCTGATAGGCCAGACCATGCTTTTGTTTGGAGGATTATGGACTTCGGAACAATGGATTAGAAAAGTTGTGGAATAGTTTAAGTGGGGCTTAATGGGCTCCCCAAGTAGGAGTATGGAAGACAATGATGCTGAGGATGATTTGAACTGTAGGACCTTGCTCCCGAGGTTTCAAAGAAAAATTTTAGTATGCTTCCTAGAGATCATTTTCATAATACTTTCTTTGGTGAAGAATGCGGCTCCTCTTTGCCCTTGCCCAAAGAGTGTGACTGAGGCTAAAGTGAAGACATTTGAATTAATTCCATTGGCAGCAGAAATCTCAAA
Source organism: Neodon shergylaensis (assembly GCA_025134845.1). Lineage (NCBI taxonomy): Eukaryota > Metazoa > Chordata > Mammalia > Rodentia > Cricetidae > Neodon > Neodon shergylaensis. Next base: position 3,427 of record JABTXL010001211.1, read on the forward strand.
ACAGCCTAGGATAAACTCTGCCTTATGGTTATTAGTGGTGCCTTTAATGAAGATATATAATAAAAGAAGCAAGCTAATTAAGGACAAATACAAAATGTACAATTTGAGTAAAAAGGGAGCACCAGGAAGTAGAATGGAACTAAGTCCTGTGTAAAAAGATAAACAGGTTAAGAAATGTAGTAAAGGTTGTGGTGGCCTCAGAGCAAGGTCCCACCCAGCTAAGTTTCCAAACTGTGAAAATGATTTTTTAAAAATGTTTAGAACTGGGTGTGATGGTGCATGCCTTTAATCCCAGCACTCAGAAGGAAGAAGCCAGCCTGGTTTAAGAGTGAAGTTCCAAAAAGCCAACCATTGGTAGTGAGGGAAACCATCCATACCAGAAAGGTGGTGAAGATGCAAATGAATTGAGGGAGTCATGTTCTAGCCCCATCAAGCAGTAGAACTTGGCAGCTTTGGCCTTGTGGTTCTAGTATTAGACCAGCTATTTTTTGGTCTTGTTTTTAACAAATATTTTCCTCCTGTCTTCCCTTTGCTTCAATTTGGAATGGTAATCTGTATCCTGTCTTATTATAATATGTTGGAAGTATGTGATCTATTTTCCTTTTGATTTTAAGAGTATTTGAATTTTGGACTTTTAAACAAATTTGAGACTGTTATAGACAATGGAGACTTTTAAAGTTGAGCTAAATGCATTTTTAATTATGTTAAGATTATAAGCCTATGGGGGACAGGGAGTGGGATACATGGTTTGAATAAAATTGGCCCCCATAGGATCATTGGAGGAATCACTATTAGGAGGTATGACCTTGTTGGAGTAGGTGTGTCATTTTTGGAGAAAATATGTATCAGTTTGCTTCCTGCTGTGTTCTGATCAAGATGTAGAGCTCTCAGCTCCTTTCCCAGGCACTATTTTTGCCTGCACACTGCTGGGTTTCTTACCATGAAGATATTAGACTAAGCATCTGAAACTAATGTTTTCCTTTGTAATTGTTTCTGTGGTAATGGTGTCCCTTCATAATAAAAAGAAAAAAAAACCTTAAGACAAGTAGTATGTGGACTTAATGGGGGAAAAGGACAGTTGGACTTGTGGATGGATAAGAGCTGAGTGTTGAGTATGATAAAAATGTTTTACATTCTTATATGAAATGCCAAATAACAGATTAAAAAAACATGACAAAGAAGTCTTTCAGGTAGAAGGTTTGGGTTTTGAGAATTAGGAAGAGATACTAATAGATACATGAGTCTGATATCCTATTCAACCTTGGGCCTTTGATAAATATGGCCACCATTATGATATCTTTGACCCTGCCTTAGGACCATGAACCAGAATAATCATACCTGAGCTTTAATTTTGTATTATTAATAAGGTAAAAGAATAAGAAGGTGGATTTTTGATACCCTTCTTATAGGGATACTATTAACTCCATGCAAAACAACACTATTGATACAAAAGTTTGGCCAAATGAATGACTACACTAATTTTCTGAGGTTAAAAAATAAACAGATGACTTTGGAGAGCTTTAAAAAAAATAAAATGTTACAGCAAAAAGTCTCTAAAGTCTTGTTCATCTTTTTGAGGTAGTCTTGATAATACATGAGAATATACCTGTATTTAGAGGCTTTCAGAGATTGACTACATGTTAAAGTCAATTGACCTGAACTTTATAACAGGTTTTGATTATTATAATAGCCACATCAAGGAGAAGCAGGAAAGAATAAACTTACACACATAGAGTTCTTTGAGCAGTGCCTGGTACATGTAGATGATGGTGGTGATAATGGTAACAATGGTCATGGTGATGATGGTGGTGGTGTTGGTAGTAATAGTGAGGATGGTTATAATAAAAAAAAAAAAAAGGAAAAACTAGTTTCTGGTAAACAGATTAATTTGAATGCTCTAGAAATGACTTTTTAATTCAAAAAGCTACTTCTCATCATTTATTGTTCCTTGCCCATAAATAAATAATGGTATTTCATAAAATTATACAAATCAGTTTCTAAGCTCACAGACTTATTTGATATTTCAGAAATTCTCTTCTTTCTTTGTCTTTGTTCCCATATTCTGAACTAGGCTAGACTTGACTACTTGACACTTATCTTTGCAGTGCGCATTAGATTATATGAACAGAAGAATAAAGCCGATACTGTAGACTAGGGAATATCAGCTTAATAGAGATGCCTCTCATCCAGGGCACATTTTGAGAAAACTGAAAACCATGGCATGGATTATTATTTTAAATCTGATCGAGTACAGTTCCATTACTTCTGCTTCTCACATTCAGCTCACTAAGTGTCTGCAGTTATTCCACGACCCTCAAGATTTCCATTCTACTGCCAACTTTCGACTCTTCACAGCATCCATTTTAAATCAGGACTATTCCTTGACCATAGCATGAAACTGTCAGAAGCACTACTGTGACAGTTCCTGTCACAGATACTTGACCAGTCAGACTGCATTCTCACCAGAGACTTAGAAGTAGTACTCATCAAGATCTAAGACCTAAAACAAGCAGTGAGGTCATTGGGCACAGAACAGTTTTAAAGAAGATGTGTTGTTGCCTAGGCAGATGATAGCTTTGGAAGAAGTGGGATGGATACACACAAAACCATGTTTGAATATTGTTTATTACTCTTCATTTGTCTCTAAAAATAAGATAATGTTTTGGGACTTGAGGAATGTGTTAAGTAGAAATTGCCTATCTACTGAAAAACAAATAGGGACCTGCTACAGCCATGCTCCTTGCTCTGCTAAGTAAAAGAAAAGCCTGAACTCCTGTTAGATATCACAGAATCTAATGTAATTAGAACCAAGTGTCAGTATCCCTGTCTTCAACTTTGAGTCATAAAGGTTGATGAGGAATCATATAAAATGAATATGAAAGCCATTCTGCATTACTCACACACACAGAAAAGAAAGCAAAGGACAGGAGAGGGGGAGGGGAAAAGAAAGAAAGCAAAGGACATAGCAGAATAACAGGATGTATATGTATATATTTGTTTGCATATATACTTATTTGTGCTTGTGTATATGTGTATATGTGTGTGCTTGCATGCATATTAGTGCCAGTATGTGTCTATGTTGCTCTCAAGTAGTTTAGAACCACCAAGTATCTAGAGAATGAGAGAGTTAATTGACTAAAGGACAAAAATGGGATTGAAAAATATGTAACTCAGTCTTACGGCATATGAGCAGAATCCTGAAGAGTGTACCATGTATCGTGTAAAGAATCTCCAGCTATTGAGACCAATAGAAAAGAAGTGAGGAAGGGACCCAGAAGGAATGGTTCTTAGGATAGAAATCAGGGCCCTAATTTCCACAATCCCTACAGGATTTCATTCTTCTGCAAAACAATAAAATGGAGCAGAATGTCTACTACAAAGATCAAAAATTAGTGGTGGGAACCCTGAGGAGGCACATCCAGTACAGATGGTCTGAAAGAAAACAATAAACGAAGCAGCCAATATCAAATAAGTGAACCAAACAATGGGTGGCAGTAAGATCCTGGGCAAGCTGAAGGCAGTGCATTTGTTGATAACAGCAGAGCAGGCAGGGTGAGTGCCACCAATACTGTCTTGCTCCCCCTAATTATGGAGAATCACCTTCCAAGCTGCCTACCACCACTCTCCGTTATGCCTACACTTTTACCAGAAGAGAAGGCTCAGAGTCAGGCTGGCTAGGTTGATAGACAAAACTGTTTAGGGTGGAGGAATGAGAAGCTGACTATCAGGGTACATTGCCAAAATTGAGGACTTTGGGAAGTAGAAGGATTTGAATAGAGGAGTTATTAACCCCAAAGAAGTAAATGTAAGATGGCTCAGTAGTGTGATATTAGATTGGTGAAATGACTGACAGGAGGAACAGGGTTAAGGTCTCAGGATTCAAACATGATAAGAAGGTGGTTGATAATAACGACTTTGCGTATGGCCCAAGATGCGGCGTATATTTCAGAAATGATGGGAGGCACTGATTAGCCTTTTGTTTGATCCTTTGTTTTCTTGCTCTTTTGCCTGTACCACTCTGTTTGAATTTGCAGTCCTATAAACAACAGTACATAACACTACAAGCAGTGGGTTTTCCCTCTCCTCGGAGTGGATTTACCTGTATTTTACATGGACTGTATAATTTCTTGGATCAGGAGAGAGTATATCCAGTTGTGTCTTGTTTGCTGAAATTTGGGAGCAGGAGACACTGAAAGAGGCACAGCCACAACCAAGAGAAAGTATGAACATGGGTAACCTCTGTCCTAGAGCCTTTGGAGAGAGGCTTCAGCGATGCCCCACGGGCAAAGATATCCCTAAGTGTACTTTAAGAGGAGGGATTCAGAAAATGGATTTTCCCCTCTGATTCAGTGATGTTGAGAATTCTCTGACTCACGCTGTAGGTCAGAAGCCACGCTAACAGTGAGATTTTCTGACAACAATTGTCTCTGCTTTCTCTGTGCAACCCTCCTCCCTTTGGGGACGAGCTAGTGGGTCGAAATAAGTTTCTAGAATGGGAGATTTGAGATTCATGGATTTTCAGGGAATGGAGGCCTGTAAAAGAGGTGGCTAGAACCTCCTGTCTGCCTTGCCTTCAGATAAGGTGTCCTGGTTAGTAAAAACAAACTTGCTGTGAACACGAAGTGCAGTGTGGGGAGGACAGTCCTGCTCTGGGTTAAATCTGCAACCAGGGCTGTTGCTGCTACTTGCCTCCTTTCTCCTTTGTTCCTGTCCATGGCCCTAATGATCCTGATTTGTGCTTTGCACACTGGTTTTGGCAAGGAAGATATCCGCATTTAGGGATGGTAGACACAGTGAATCTTTATGTCTGGGGTGCTCAAAATGAAGTTTGCATCTGCCCACATAGCACTCCCCCCAACAATGTTTTCACACAGGTTGCTGTTTTGTGTTTTCAAGCCTAGAGGACTTTGTCACCATCTGAAGTCGATGCTTTTACCACCACAGTCTCCTGGAGGCCACACTCGCCTTTTTCCTAGCAAGTCTGTCCAGAGCTGACCTGGAAGGCCCCGCCAGCTGCAGTCCTGCGCCTGGCTCTTCTGCCTGACCTGCACTCCGGGGACGTGCCAGGCTGTTTGGCCGCAGTATCCACTGGTAATCTGTTCAAGAAAATAGACCTGAACATGTTGCCGAGACCTGCCCCAGCTTCGGCATCCTGCTGCCATCTAGGGACCAAATGCAGTGTCCTCTGTGCTCTGACTCCTGAATGTACCGCTCAGTCTGGGTGGGCCCCGGCATCCTCTTTGGACCCAAGCTGGACATCCGAGGTCCATCCAGGACAGTCCCGGCCCTCAGACAGCCTCGTCGGACTTCACTAACGTCACCCCGCCTGAAACCCACCAGACTGAAGTCACAAAGGGGGAAGCAATACAGACAAAGGCAGTGAGAAGAAAGACATAGAGCAAACAGCTAGGGAGACAGGAGCAAAGCCTGCAAGAACAGACACAAAGAAGAAAGCTGACGGAAAGGCTCCATCTGGGTAACAGTGCCCCATAATGTGTCTGTATGTGTCTATAGAAACTGTTATTGTCGCCGTGCAGGGTTCACACGCAGCCCCATGAGGTCCAAAGAGTCAAGCTAGTATATTTTTTGTTTCTAATTTTCAATGTTTCCTCTCGGAAGAGGAGTGGGGCAAGACGGGATATTTGCTTTCACAAAGATTGCATAGGAAACCTGCAAAGTGTTCACGAGGGAGTTAACACGATGCGTTCCATTACAGTGACAGCATCTTCCCTCCAAACAGAACAATGGGCATTTTCAAATAAGGGAAGGGGAGAGGGCTGCCTCTAAGGGAAAGGAGGAGGGAGCATAGGTAGCAGGCCCTGCTGTGGACCTGGAGTTTCTGCTGGGAAACTTCAAATCAAATTCTTCCTGAAAGGAAGCGTTATTAAAAGTAACTTTAATCCTTCCAGCCAGACGGCTCATAAAAGCATACAATTAAGTCAAACAAACGACACGAGTGTTTTCTCTCCTACCTGTTTCCCTTCTGAGAGTAATTACTATAGGTATCTGTGCAAATAGAAACAGAGCTATGGTATGTGCAGATTCGATTCCTCATTTGGCCTCCTCCTTTCCTACCACTCCAACCCAAAGTCCCTTTAGCCGGCAGCACCAAACAGCCTGTCTGCAGACCCAGCCAAGAACAAAGGGACGGATTTCAATATTTCCTCTTTGTGCAAGGTTAATTGAAAATCAAAAAGTCACTTTTCAAATGCCATGTTAGGCCCGCCACTGCATCAATTTCCTTTCCTTCCCTATCTCCATAGGAAAGAGAAAAGTGTTTGGAGGTTTGGCATGGAGTCCTAAGAAGTAGACACACAATGAAGGAAAGGAAGAAAAAGAGAAGCGAAGGGAGATTTTAAAGAATTGCAGACATACAAAGTCTCTGGTTGCAGACTCACTAATTCAGAGCAGAAACTGTCCCCCATAGCTTCCTCGGCGAAAATGGCATTTGCATTCTGAGCCATGTTGATATTACTTGATATTCCATGAACAGAATGACATTCTGACCTGAAGGGATTAGACCATCATTTTTTTGTGATAGGTCATAGTATGAGTGTTATAAGTGACACAGTGTTTTAAAATTACTAAAAGCAATATAATAAATACCCTTCCCATCCTCATCCTGCCTGTCCACTTTTTTGGTCCTATAAAACTGGTCTGCACATCCTCACCAACTGTGTCTAGCCACTTACCAACACTCCTTCATGCCCTGAGAGATGCAGCTTCAGATTCCTGTCATTTAGTCCTTGTAGTTTTGAGGCTTCATGTCTCAGCATCACCAGCCGCACTATTGCCTTAGTGACTGTTTCCTGGCTCTCTAGCTTTCCTGAGACCCAGTTTTCTCATCTAGATGTGACCACGACTTCATTGCTCAGACTCCATCGTGCACTTTAGTAATGGAGCAAGCCCTTATTAAAGATTTGTCTCTTTCCCCAAGTCTTCCCTTGACAGGGTGCATTTAACATGCCAGCAATCTGGAGATGGAACCTGGGGTGCTCTTAAGAACATCATTCCATTCTGCAAAATGGCTGCCTCATAAGACCCCTCTGTGGTCAGGCATGCTCTCTGTCTGTGTAGCTGCTGCACTCACTCTGCCTGGTGTACTACCTGCCTATGTTCTCAGACCAACCTTGTGTAGCCAGGGATGCTCACTGTCTGTGCATTTCTTCTACCCTGTCAGCCTAGTATACTCCTTGCAGTGTTCTCAGAAGGAACTCTGTCTCCTGGCATGTTCCCTGTCTGTGCATTTCCTGCATTCCCCTCTGCCTGCTTTACTATCTGCCTATGCTCTCAGAAGGACCCTCTGTGACTGGGCATTCTCCTTGTCTGTGCATATATCCTGCACCTCCCTCTGCAAGCTGTACTTCCTGCCTGTATTCTTTGAAGCCACAGGATCCTTCTGCAAAGCAGCTTTAGTCTTTCTGCCCAGTGCCTGCCACCTTGCTTCCCTATTTTAGGCTGAGACTGCTTCCCCACTATGCTGGAGCGGTCAATCTCTTCCTTGAGCAGATTCCTCCCCTGGTCTAGCAGGGAAGACTGGATCTACCACAAAACGACCTTTTTAATATACCTACAAATAACTTTTTAGCTAGATAAGCCACGAAGAAGCAGATTTGAGAATAAAGTCATCCACAGATAACCCACCTGTATAATCCAGGCCTCTAAACCATTCTTCATTTCCATCAGCATTATAATATTTTAGAGATAACAACTGTGTCTGTCTACTCTAAATGAAAGGCAGTTGATAAGAACCTTGTAACAGTTTAAACTCATTAGAAAATATTGTACATATGGGAAGAGAGACCCTGTACCACATCAACCATTGAGCTCTTTGAAAAATTCTCTCAGTGGCACAACATTTTCAGTTATAAAAATGCATCTTGTTTCTTTGGACTTCTATAAATTGATGTTTGCATGAACGCATCCCATGTCACGTTGAACCGTTGTTCGTTACAGATCATGGTAAAGATGTCTTATTTGGTATGCAGATCTCCTTAGTGTGTTTAGATACATTTTATTTTTGTCTGTTTTCAAGAATGAAAACTTCATCTTAATCCAGCGTGGATGCCGTAACAAAATGCCTTAGTATGGACAATTTATGACCAGCATGCATTTATTTTTCCTTAGAAACTGAGAGAAGCAAGATCAAGTCATGACCTCATGAGAGCACTTGATGGAAGTTTTCTCCCTGCTTCATAGGTTAGGTAAATTCTTGGAGTGACATCAATGAGTAGGTGTATGGAACAAATGACATTTGTGTCTTTTACTGAAGAACTATTTCTGTTCGTAGAAAGTTTACCCTGAGTAACTCAAGCACTTCCAAAGACATCTTGACACTGCTCACTGGGGCTAACTTTCAATACATGAGTTGAGTGTGCCTCATTCAAGCAGTGCAAAACAACTTCTTTCAGGAAAGGTGAAGCATGCAAGGAGAATGGCGCTCAAATCCACTAAATCCACAAGAATTCAATATAAAAGAGTATAAAACTGTCAAAGAATAAATGCATAAATGAATGACTTTTTAGAGTTTCAGGTACTTAGTGGGTGTATTTATTAAGATATATGCATTCCCTCATCATTTTTAAAACTTAATGGAAACAAAGCAGTATAGTTTATATTTATAGACTAAGAATTTAAGAGTGAATTCATACTAATCATGCCTAGTTGAGGGATTATAGAAAGAAACTGGATGTTACACAGTATTAGCATTACATTAGAAAACAAACTAATGGTTACATTGATCCACAAGCAACTAAGTGTGCAGATTACTGGGTGATTTACCACTTTCAAATAATGTTCTGAATTTGAAGACATTAAGTTGGAAAAATATTGTATCCAAACACACACTTTAACCTGCTTGAGGAATTTGTTTAGCCAACCATAATGATGCATATTTGCCATTAGGACTTGTGGATTCATTAGTACACTTTGATGTCTAGCTTCAAATTTCCTGTCCATCATGAAAATGAAAGATAGAGAGGAGAAGAGCAAGTAAAGTAAGTCAATATTTACCTGCTTATTTACTCCAGAAAAGGAGGAGAATTTAAGTTGATATCTGAGGCAACTCTACTTGGCATCTTTTAAACCTGCACCTCAGAATATTACATGGTTCCTACACTCTGATATTGTTGCTTGCTTGTTATTTTTGTTCTAGTCCCCACAATTGTTATAAGGCCTTTAGAGGAAGGTAAAGTGAATTATAAGGACTTGAATAGGATAATTTTGCAACAGTGTCAGGAGAAAGTGTGGTATAAGGGATGCTGTAGACCTTGGTTTTGTAAGTCTGGCATCTTTCCATGATATTTCATTCACCCCTTTTATGGCTGTAGAAGAAACATGGCCAGGGCTACTAAAGATCACTGTAATACCATTCATGTTATTTTTATTTCCCAGCACACATAGAAGTTATGTTTATACTGTATTTGGACATATTAGTGTACAATATCATTGCATATATAAATGTACATGCTTACTTTAAAAAATTAATATGTCGATAAATCTTAGTAATCAATTCTGAGGTTCTTTTCTCTTGAAGAGGATTATACTAGTAATAACTTTTTCTGTGTTGGAAGATGATTGGGACAGCCAAGATAACTTCTTCAAAGAAGACAATACTGAAGTTTGTTATACTGGCTTGTTTTTCATTTCCCAAAATAATTTGGCTGTAGCATGCAATGGTGTTATAGAGAATTCTGGTGCCAAGAAAATTTTCTTTGAAATCAGACTCAATCCTCTTAAACACTGGTATTGCTTGTCAACTACAGTAGTGGAATGCTCTAAATCCTCTCCATTATTCCAAAGTTATTCATTGTATCTTCATCAGGAGTGGATTTAAAAGAAAGAGATCACTTCTATTACTCACTCATAAATAGCAAATCCTCATTTGCTGATATTTCATTAGGAGAAAGTTGTGATTTTCTCACACCTTTTGGAGTCTAATATTGTTTCCAGCACACCACAAATGCTTTCTCCACTGACATCTTGGACCTCTGGTACTCATCTGTGTGCACTTTGGGAATCATTCTCTTAAGTCCAAATGATGTTGGTATTGAGGTCTCTTCCCATGAATCATGAATGGTATTAATTGAATCAGCATGGTGAACAAATCCCTAAAAGGTTTCAATGAGCCACAGGTTCCACTGAAAGAACCTGTATGAAAAATTGGTCTAGATAGCTTCCACGTCCACTTGCAAGTAGGTAAGAGTGCATCTGAAGACATGTGCACACTCACATGTACACATATATACATGCACACAGTTATAAGTACACACACACACACACACACCAACTGTGTCAATTTTTTCTCAGGATTGTCACCTTGACCCATAGTCTTAGCCTGATCTTCCAGATCCCTTTTGGACTTGCACTCCCTTCTTCACTTCACAGTTTTGGCTTCCTTTTCTGAAATTTCATTTGCTAATATCTCCTAGTTTAATTTTTTTATGAACCTTCAGTCATCATAGAACTGAAAGAAGTTGAGAATTATATATGAATAAAGCTATATCTTATAAGATTACTGTATTTTGGTCTTCTCTCCAGATTCTTATTGGCAGTAGAGTCTACCAATAGTTTTATCCCTTTCTCTAATTGGCAATAAGTTTGGTTAACTTTCTTATCATTTATATATTTGATAGGTAAGTTCCTTTTATTTCAATCAGTAGTGTTTGTGTTTGGGTTTTTCTTTTGCATTAACAAATTTTGTAACACATAACAAGGTCCTGGCATTTGGTCTTTTTCAGCTTCAACATGCCTTTGACACTAAACTGAATCACTGATAATTTTGTTTGTTTTAAGGTGTTTTACTCTTCCTCTCATCTGAAAACTTGAAGGCCACAGTGAGGTGAGGGCTACTATTGATAATTCCAATTGAACACATTGATTACAATGAGACTGAGAAGAATCAATAGCTGAGAGATTTAGAAAATTTCCAGACAAATTATAACTAGAAGATAGTGTGATTTACTTATTATGTGCCAAATGCTTCTTCCATGATGTTTTCTTTTCATTTTTTCCATGTTTGGAATCCAGAAGATGACCTGCAGGTAGTCTCGATCTCTTAAACAAAATAAACAGTAGAACATAGTATGCCATATTGGGGGAATGGTTGCTTGTTTGTTTCGGCCGCCCAGCCATGAAATAACCACTCAGAAAACCATATTATTTGCAATACTGTTTGGCCAATAGCTTAAGCGTATTTCTGGATAAACTCATTTCCTAAACTAATACGTCTCTGTTATTCTGTATATTGCCACGTTGCTGTGGTTTACCAGCTCATGTTTCGACCAACATCTGTCTCTGCTGATGACTTCATGGTGTCCCTCTGATTCCACCTTCCTCCTCCCATGCTATAGGCCAAGACAGTTTCTTTATTCATTAACCAATAAAAGCAACACATAGACAGAAGAACCTCCTACACCAGTTCTCCTTTTCTGTTTAAACCAAAAGGAAGGCTTTAACTTTAACATAGTAAAATTACATATAACAAAATAAGTATCAAACAAGAATTACAGTTATATCTATTTTATCATTTATCATAACTAAGGAAAACCTTATTGTTACTATCTATTCTTCAACTCCATTAAAGACTCCAGAAGGATATAATATTACCTAAGTAAACAAAAAGTACATTTTAAGCAACTTCTAAAATTCTAGAATTGACAAAGATATCTCGCTGCCTGGACAGTAACCCAAAGTTCTTCTGTACTGTTAGAGTATCTATCTTCAGCCCAAAGGTCCATAGTTTCCAGCAGACTTTTCCATAAAGCAGGAACCTTCAAAGACAGTTCTGCCCATATTGGCAGTTTGCCAATCACTTTCTTTTGTGTCTTGCAGAATGTTTAGCAGAATCTTTCATGAAGCAGGAATCCCGAAGGATCATCTCACCTTTAGGCAAATTTAGAAATCATTTCTCTGTGGTTCCTGTATGTCCAGTTTAGCAGTCCAGGAAGGTGCAGTTTCTTGCCCAAATAACTAACCAACTCCATAAGAAGCCTCTTCGATGGCCATCTTTCTCTTGAAGCAGCTTGTGCTGCCAGGAGCAGATGTGTCTCAGTGTCATTAAAAGTCCTAAATTTATGAGGCTTAAATTTCTTTATTTCTTTTATTCTATGACTATCTGCACTCTGTCTCATTAAAGACTTTACCTCCCTTTTTTAATCATTAACTTTATTTTATAGCTCTCCATACTCTTTTTTTTCTCTCTTCCAAGCCTATGTACATTTATCCAACACTATGACTCATCTGGATTTGTCTTTATTGCATATCAGTAATTTTTTACTGTCCAGGAGTGCTTTCTAAAATGCTAAGTGCTTCTTAAGACTTAAACTGCACCATTACTATGGTATATATGATACTGCCTGCTCACTCTGCACAGTTCAGCATTGCACCTCTGAGCCACACACACTGCCCCAGTTCCAAGCACAAAGCTGTTCCACATTGCCATCAAGCAAGTTGCAGCATGCTACTCACAAACCCCATCCAAATACTTGGTCTCCCATAAGAGCCAGAGGTCATGCCAGCAACATGCCCCAGAAAGCAAAATTGTGCAGCTTTTTCCTGTTATGGCTGAATTAGGAAAACCTCTCTTAATGGAGCTGCAGCAAGCCATCAGCTGAAAAAAAATGAGGCTAAACTTTGATTTCATGAGCCTAGAATTCTTTGTAAGCCCTCTCAGGATTTTAAGTGGATTTTAGCTGGCCACGTTAGAGCCAATTTGTTGGAGGGAGAGAAGTCACACATTTGTCCTGGCTGCCCAGAACCAAAATAATCACACAGAAAAAAATATTAATTAAATCATTGTTTGACCCATTGCTCTAGCTTCTTATTGGTTAACTCTTACATATTAATTTGACCCATTTCTATTGATTTGTGTATCACCATGTGACAATGGCTTACTGGCTAAAGTTTTGGCATGCCTGTCTCCAGTGGCTCCAGGGTATCTCTCTGACCCTGCCTCCTCTCTCCCAGCATTCACTTTAGTTTTTGACACCGAGTTACATTTTTTGCCTTATCATAGTCCAAGACAGTTTCTTTATTCAATAATCAATAAAAGCAACACATAGACAGAAAAACCTCCCACACCAATGCCATATGGCAGATGATGGTTTTTGTGTTTCAATGATGCATAGATATACTAACCTCTCAAATGAAGGCTCACTAGAAATATCCCATAGTCTGGAGAGAAAAGTCTCTGTAGCACAAACAGAGCATCTAGGATTTGACAACACACTGCCTTTCCTCACACTTAGCCAATTTTCCTCCCTCTGTATTTTCCCTCACTTAAAAATGCTCAGTCTTACCCCACAAGGTTAGTATTTTCAGAGATATTAAAAATGTGCATTTAATTCATCTGAGTGTGTTACCTCCAGTGTCGAAGCTTCTGCTTAATGCTAAGTTAATGTCTGATGTGCCAAAGCTTGAAGCTTTCAACACAGCTTTCCAAAACCAGCTGTGACACGTCTCAAAAGCTGAGCCTTCTGCTCCAGGTTGTTGTCTGAGTGAAGGAGAAACATCACTTTTAAAGCTTTGTCAGTGAAATCTAAGAGTTGTGTCAAACATAATTGGGATCTGAAACACACATACACAATATACACACACATGCCTGCACTCACACATGCATGCACATGCATTCAAACACACACACACACACACACACACACACGCACACACATTTATTTTAAAAGAATTGCTAGGGGGTGTTGGGTAGAAAGACATTCCTCTTAATGTGCCAGTGTCCCAGAAATGTCTCTATCACATTGGATATGTTTTGCTTGAGAACAAGTTGTTTCTCTCTCCTTCAGCCACATTTCCTTTGTCAGTAATTCAAGTAAGTAAATATGAGCAGGAATTCTCCCTGCCCACAGTTTTGAAATTTCAAGAAAAGGAGCCTGGTACCTCTCCCATTTCAGGACCACTGCTGTTCCTAATGAAATCCATGAAAGGACAGCACCAGGGTCTCCTGGGACCTGATTAGAAATGTAAATTATCTACTGATTCAGACTCTCTAGAGAGCACTGAAGAATCTGAGTCTTAATAAGCCCTCAAGGTGATTTTGTTCAGCATGAACAGTTGAGAGCCATAGCTCCAGGCAATTTGATTCAGAAATTCTCAATATTGCATCTTTTGTAGACAGTCACATGACCTCATAAGAATGTCTCAAGGAAGGCAGGATATGCATTACAGACAGTATATCTTATAAATAAATATTACTATAAAATTATTTTAAGTTTTCCACTAAGCACATATCAACTTTAATAGGATTTCTATCATTTTCCCCCTCAGTGTGTAATAGATGCTCAATATACTTACATTAAGTGGAAGAAGACAGTGATCTTATTTTACTTTCTAGATGAGTCTAGGCAATTCATCATAACCACAGATCCTAGTTCATGAGCATGTCCATCAATACTGAAGGATGTAGAGTACTCAAGCATTTTTTCCTCAGTTTGAGGCTGCTTAGGGTTGCACAGCTTCCTAAGAAGACACTTCACCACAATGGGTTCTTTCTCTGCCTCTCCTGTACTTATTTTGTAAAGCAATACCAATTGGTATCTTCCTTTCTTCTCCTTTCCTGTCCCACACTGGTCTCTAGTCCTCTCTCCTCCTCAATTTCCCTCTTCATTATCTCCATATAAGACACATGCATGAATACCCATATAACATACATCTGAAAATTTAATTTAGAGCAAATGGTGACACAGTCACAGTTACATACATATACACACATGTTTAGAAGGTAGTAGGGATTGGATCTAGTTTGACATATGTAATAATACTTCCCATGAGACATCTACATTTTACCATAGTGTGATGTCATTAGAAACAAACAGAGTGTCCAATGTTTGCATTGCATTCCAACCTAATTTTTGCTTCTCTGGTGTCTATTGACTGATAGGAGTTGAAAGGCAGTAGTTACAGGAACAAATGTTTTACATACAACTTCCTTGTCAACTGGTCCATCAAGCTTTCTGCTTCTATCATAATTAGAACAAAACTTTGTTCCCATTTACCCACAAAATTATCCTCAACTGAACACCAATAAATCAGCTTGTTGTCAGGAGAGCTTTTAACCTAAGAGGGAGATGGGTATTGATTTAGGGTCAAAAAGAAGAAATAGGCAGGGTGAGGATGTAGCCTTGTGAAAGATGTCGCACAATCATCATACCAGCCAGAATAGCAACATCTGAAGGGAAATGGTTGGCCCTGGCAGAATAGCAACAGAAGCTGGTAACCAGTGAAAGGGCAGTTGCAAATGATTTCCAACTGAGTGTCACAGAATAGTCTTAAGTTTCCTGAAGACACTATTGGCAGTGAACTTTGCTATAGATGTGAGGCACTGACAGGTACAGCATGTTGGAAAGTCCTTTAATCCCAGCGTTAAAGATAAAGAGTCACATAGATCTTTGCGAGTTCAAACACCTACAGAAAGAGTTCCATGCCAGCCAGGGATGCACAGTAGGATTCAATCTCAAGAAAATATATATGGATACATAAAAAGGTAGGTTCTGGAAGGTTAGGTTCTGTAAAAAGTTGTGTTGAGAATTGTATTAGTTATATAATTGGGATTATAGTCTCAATAATTTCATGAGACAAATTTAAAATTAACTTCCCCATGAACATTTGCTTGTGCCTATAATTATTTGTAAAATGTCATAGCATCATAATTGTGTATGACTTTAAAATATCAAATATATGTAATATAATGACTCATGAATTTCCTATCATGTGATTTTTTGAAGAATAAATAATACATTCCCCTCCACAGTTCACCTCTCAATCTTTTTCCTTAGAATCACAGAATGCATATGTGCATAGATATGGAATCTTGAGAGAAATGAAATTGTTAACAAAGTATTTCAACTAGATCTTAATTCAGTAGATGTGATGTACTTCTTAATAAAAAGGAAAAGACAAAAAATTAAAAGAAATTCTATCCAAAGGTACATAGATGAGTGATTGTGGGAACACACAGAGGAATCATAACCCCTAAAAAATGGTAGAGGTAATGAAGAAAGTTACACTACTGTGGAACTTCTGGGTTTAGGGATCATCCAGTCTTTATGGTGCTTCCTGTGACAGTACTAGCAAGTTATACACTAACTAGTAATCTGCCCAAACAATTTGTTTTAGTAAATAACATTGCTCCATCAAGAAACTCTTTGACCCACTGATGATTGCCACAGAAGAAATTTGGACATGGACTTATCAGGTCAAAATGGTTTTTGCCTTAATAATTCTTCTACAAGGTACATTGATATTTTTAGCTTACATCTTCCATAAATATCATTCATTTGCTTGTTATTTTCTATGATGAACTTTATAAGATCAATTAAAGTGTCTATATACTCCCAGGTATAGTGCTAAAGAAGATTTTTTGAGTTATGCATGTTACCCCAAAAGGCAGATAGAACAGTGACAAGGGTCTTTCAGACTATTTGCTTCTTAGTATGTTTGTTATTACTCATTACTCTATTATTCCAAGGGAACTGATTAATATTGTTTATTTGAAAGGTTTCCTCAGGAAAAGATCACAGGCATGATTTAAGTTATGTGGATCCCCTGTTGGTCCCCTCAGCAACAGCAGATCCAGGGATAACACCTGTAGTTGCCCGTGAAAAAGGGAAATCACATCCCTCCTACAGCTTGTAGCTGGTGTCTAATAAAGTTAGTCAGAAGCATGACATGCAACTATAAGAGCATGTCATTGGAAAACCAACATGATTCATTTTGTGAAGGTATATAAGAATATTCCAAAACCCTCAAAAAAGGTGATATTTTTTATGGTATTAGGATAAATGGTTACTGGTGAATATGTATTACCAGTTGAAACTGCAGTAGGAGAGGACTTAGGACATGTGTATTCTTATATGAGTTTTATCTTGAGAATCACTTTGTAAAAATCCAAGAAAGAAGCAAGAGAATCTATTGAATTCTCTGCAGCTCACCAATTATCCATTTGTGATGGGTCTCTGAGTGTGGTGTGGGACGGAATGTGTATGAGACAGGATCATGGGATATCATTTTGTGACCCCATCCACTTGGAACAGACATAGGAGAGCAGAATGGCAGAAGATAAAACCTTCGTAAAGCTTAAACATTAGATATTAGAACTCTCACCAAGGAAAATTATTCGTCTTCATTACTTTTATCTGTTTGACTTTGAAGAATTATTGTATTTTTAGTTGATGTTGTTATCACTGTTTAGTCTAATGCATGTATGTGAAGCACATGTATGCTGGCACCTACAGAGGTCCATCGGAACAGTTTTAATATGCCACATGGGTTCTAGGAACCCTGAGTCCTCTGAATGAGCATCAAGTGCCCGTAACTGCTGCTCTATTTCTCTATTGCAAGGGATAACCTTTTTCCAACTTGACTTTTCCTAGTCACATTCCACCTGTTTTTGGATGGTACTTGAGGGGTTACTGTGGTAACATTTGACTTGAATAAAGTTGAATCTAACCTATGGCTTATTGCATGTGTGGTGAAGTTCTGTCCTCCAGTAAGGTTTGGCTTCCTGTTCTGTTTGTTTCCCTGTCTTTACTGACAGGGGTTTGTGATCTGAAGGGTCATAATCAAAGGCTGATCACATACTAGCGTGCCCTGATGTCTCCAACAACTAAGGAATGAGATATAAGGCAAAATATATGTTGTCAAAGTTAATCCTCAGAAAAGTATCCCAAACGTTATTGCTCACGTAAAGGAAATTTCAGGAAATTTCTCCACATTTAATAGCAATCTATACATTTTATCCAAACTGATAGAAAATCAATTTTATAAACTGCAAAACACATTTAAAAACCATTAACAATAAAACACACTTCTGCTCAATCACTTTAGGAAAAGAGGATTTTTCTACCACACTTCAAGGATATTTTAAAATATATCATGAAGAGGTCCAGGTATAGGTGCAACTGTGGGAAGTGTTTACTCCACAGTCTAAAGGCCTCATCAACAGATTCAAGCAAAAGTGAGACAAAACAACAGCATTTTTCTAAGTACAGTCACCAGTCTCAAAGTCTACAATAACTCATGATTTCCCCTGTATGACAAACTGGACAACTGTCCATTTATATAGAAGATACCAGTGTTTTGTAGGGACAGGGCTTCTCATCAAAGGACAGTAAGAGAGAATGTGAGTGTGACTCATTTTGTCTGAAGCAGTAGTAGTTGTGTGGACTATAGCTGCTAAAGTCTGTATTGTTTATTTAGAGGAAGGTTACTTTTACTGTTGTGGTATTGCTTTTGTGTTTGTTTTTGAGAGAGGATATTGCTCCAAAACTCACTATGTAAACCAGGCTGACTTCAAACTTAGAATATATACCCTGCCAAAACTCCTAAAAGTGAAAATTATAGTAATAAACTATTATCTCAGGCTGGAAAATTTTATTTTAAGATTAAAGTATTATATGTATATCTCAGAATATTCATACACTTTACATCCAAATACAGTAACGTTTGTGAACATTTTCTGGGTTTTGTTGTTTTATATTCTCTTACTGGATCAAGTGAATACTAACTTTTTAAATTGATTTTTACATACAGTTTATCTTACTTTCTTAAAAGATATTGTGAGTTGTTACTATTTTGGGCCCTTACATGTTAGGAATCTAATCCTGCATCTCTGGAGCAGGTGTCAGACAAGAAAACATGCTAAAGATGCAATGGGAACATACTCAGTATCAGGAAATGTGTACAAGTTCATGGTGAGTTATGGCATGGTGAACTTGGAATACACTGTGCAGCTTCTGGGTTTGTGATATTTTTATATTGGAGATCACATTCATGACATACACCGGAAAGAGTGGATTTTCATATCAGTTAGTATGTGGTTACTAGATGATGAAGGAGGAAGTGACAGAGAAGAGAAATGCCATGGATGATTACCTAGCAGAATTGCTATGATGCAGATATGTTCAGGCACCGTGTTGGCTATCAAGGGGTTATTGTTTCTATATAAGGAGATAAATAAGGAGACATGGGTTGAATAGGAAGGATGGAAGAAGGAAGGAAGCAAGGAAGCAAGGAAACAAGGAAACAAAGAAGCAAGGAAGCAAGCAAAGAAAGAAGGAAGAAAGGAGAGAAAGACAAAGGAAATGAGGAAGGGAGAGAGGGGAGGGTTGGAGGTAAGAAAGGAAGAAGAGAGGAGAGAGAGCGGAAGGGAGGGAGAAAGAGAGGGAATGAAGGAAGGCAAGCAGGCAAGCAATTGGGCAGATGGGCAGACATTTTCACATGCGGTTTTAGATCTGAAAGAGACTGACATCACAGGCTGAATTGTATTCATGAAGAGTTTAATACTTAATTACCCTTTGGCTAAGTTACAGTGAATTCATTCTCACAATTATTACTTTTTTGTTCATTATTTTTAACTTTCTGATGGACTTCTCTATTCTCCAAATGTATTCTTTTACTTTGCTATATATTGAACACACTGTCTCTTATACTCCTATATTCCTCTCTTCTCAACCACTCTCCATTTTTATTAGATAATTTTGTTCTTCTAGACCAGTAGTTCCCAATTTGTATGTCATGATCTCTTTGGGGGTCAAACAACCCTTCTAAAGGGGCTTCCTAAGACCATCAGAAAACACAGATACAGTAAAATTACAATTATGAAGTAGAAACAGAAATAATTTTCTGGTTGGGGTCACCACAGCATGAGGAGCTGCACTGAAGGTTTGCAGCATTAGGAAGGCTGACAACTGTTGCTCCCAACAGTTTTACTTCTATAAGTTTCTGTTACCATAGTGCGAGACCTTAGACTGGGGGTTTTATGAAAGAAAGTGATGTTTCCACCTCAGGGTCCTGGATGTTCCAGGACATATAGTTATGGGATTAATTTGGCCTGAAGGTCTAAAAAAAAGTATGAGATCACAATATTAAGAGTGTCTGTGAGAAGAAAGATCACCCTGTTCAAAAGAAAGCAGTGGGGGAGTGTTGCCTTATAAAAACTTTATGAGAAATGACTTGGGAACTTTACAAAACCCTTTATCATTTTTGAGGCCTCAAGTCTTGATCTAAGGTCCGTTGCTAGGTTCCACCTCATGAAGAAAGCACCACCCACATATCTGAGCACAAAGTTTACTCACTGAACAAGAGACTCCAAGAAATTGGCAGTTATGACTGCAGCAACTCTCTCTCTCTCTCTGTCTCTCTCTCTCTCTCTCTCTGTGTCTCTCTCTGTCAGTTATCATCTTTGCATCCTTTTCACTGATGCCAAATTGAAAGTCTACGGGAAAAGAAAGAGTAAACAACAAAACTCTGAGATTAAATGATGATTTTCTCATTTTTATATTCAGTGCTTCTTATTTTCCAGTGTCAGCACAGGGATTGGATGAGACAACTTATATCAGCTTTCTCTGAAGGAAGTAAAAGGTTTCCGACCATCTGAGAAACTCAATTCCCACAAAAATACTAGTAATCACAATTATATAAAATATTGATTTCACTTTCTGGAACTTCTGTCATAATCAGGATTAGGAACCATTGATGTAAAAAAAACTCATGTGCTGGTTCCTTTATTTAACAGAAACCTGGGTGGGCAGGAGGCATCCTGCAGTCCTACAGAAAGAATGGTCTTGCTTTCCTCCTAACTCATCTAATAAGAAAGCAGAAAAACTGCTAGTGGAAAGACTTTTACTGAAGGCTTCTCCAGTTCTGGGGAAAAGCAGTCTTCTTGTGCGAATGCAAGAAGAAAATGAGACAAAGCCAGTGAGATTTAGGATTTCATTTATTAATGGAGTTAAATGTAAAGGAGAAAACAAATGATTCATTTTTCACATTGTCTGAGGAATGGGAGAAGGACCCAAGCACTAGTGTGTGTGTGTGTGTGTGTGTGTGTGTGTGTGTGTGTGAATGTGTGTCTGTCTGTGTGTGTACTCAGCATCCTGCAGTACCATGGAGTTATCACAGTGGGCCTGTGGAGAGGAACCCTCTAGGAGACCTTCCACTGTCAGCACTACCAGGCTCCTTCATGGAATTTACTGTGGTGCAGTAACTGCTCCATCTCTTTGATTATTGTCATGGATTAGAAACTATTCACTTGCAAGATACCTTTCTGCTTATTTATTTATTTTTATTTAAAATGCTTTATTTTGTGTGTATGTGTGTGGATCCAAGTGAATACATGTGCTGTGTGTATTTCCAGGGTGTCTGTTTCCCTGCAGTGAAGTTAGAGGTAGTTGTGAACCACCAGCATGAGTGTTGGGAACCAAATTCTGGTTCTCTGTTAAGAACAACAAGAACTTTTAATCTCTAAACCATCCCTATAGAGCACTTCCTATCCATTTATTCCAATACCAAACAAAAAAAGAATACTCTGTTGTGGGATATTTGTACTCTGTGTGAAGATGTCTTGCTCTGATTGTTGTACGGAGAAGATGGCTGAAGGTATAAGGAGAACTTTCCAGAGAGAGAGAGAGAGAGAGAGAGAGAGAGAGAGAGAGAAAGTAATCTAGGTGTGTGATTTTTTTGCCAGCAAACTTAGAGCAAGGTGTATGTCCCATACTAAGAAGAGGTAATAAAGCTATGTGATAGAATGTAGATTAATAGAAACAGATTAATTAATTTATAAGAGATAGTTTAAAAAACTCGGAAGCTAAGGCCAAGCTTTCATAATAATATGACTTCATGCCATTATCTGTGAGCTGGAAGCCCCAAGAAAAAGTCCCACTCTAATAATTATCTTATAATTGATGGTTACTGAAAAATTAACATCATTATTTTTGGCCCAGAATAACATAAACAAACTTTAGAAGTTTATCAAAGTTTTACCAATGATATGAGTAAAAACTAAAGTCATCTTCCAGGCATTCTGAGTATCCATACTTACAAAATGGTGTTGTTGTTTCATATGAGTGAGTAAGAGGGTAATTTTGAATAAAATAAAATTGCATCTGGAAACTTGAGACAAATTTGTGCACAGCCAATTTATCCAATGTTGACAGCATATGAATGCATATATATTAGCAGGTTTTACACATTCATAATAATGGTTTTGTGAAATTGTCTGAGATTTTCCTAAAACCTACAGAGGTTAAATGTCTAGGAACTAAGCTGATTGCTCTACAGGGCAAGCTTTTCAGATTCTATATAAAATGATTTCTGATACTAAGATAAGACTGAGCTATATCCAGATTGACTATTGGAGAAATGAATGGAATTATCAGATCTGGGGGTTGGATATGTCATACAAGAGAATTAATTATCTGGACAAAGTCAAAGACATTGTCTATTGGAAACCTCTTCAATATCCTCACTATGAACATTTAGGATGCTATCATTGGGTCGGAGGACAGTTGGGATAGGCATCTGCTCTCTGTTCTCCTCAGTTCATTCTCTGTGTGTTTAGTCAAATATACTACCAAATGTTTTTCCTATTATCCTCCATGGAATCCTAAGCAACTGAAGATGTACCTCAGAACCACAGTTTTTAAGAATTTCTGAAGGTTCTGTTTTACACAAATCTTTTTTATGATCTGGTTCTTCTGGACTGCTCTTCTTTTTATAAAGTTGTTTTATTTCAGTGTGTGTGTGTGTGTGTGTGTGTGAAAATGTGTGCATGCATGTGGGGGGAAGGAAGGCAGAACCAAGGGAGGGTGGAAGAAAGGGGGATTCAGGGTCTCTTGAAGCTGAAATTAGTCAATTACAAGTCACCTGAAGCAGGTGCTTGAAACTCCATCCTCTTTAAGAGCAGCAAACACTCTTGCCCATAGAGCTTTCTCTGTATCTCTTGGTTTACTCATGAATGTAAACTCATCTTATTTCTGTAGAGCCTCCATTGCATTTACCTTAAACATGTTTCAGCAAGTTTTTTTGCTTTGCCCATGTTGTCTTCTGCCTTTTTGCTGAGAGTCAGCTCAGGTTGCATCTAGAAACGGAAGTTGTCCAGTCTTTGATGTTCATGTCCCCCTACATATGACCATTCTAATATCTTAAAAGGCAATTTTCTAATTTCCAGTCCATAGCTGTGTACTTTACTAAACTAGGAAGGTATATGGAAGTCACATTTCTCTGCTGCACCTCCAACTGTACTTGACTTTATACTTTGCCTCTGTGTAGAATCACAGTTGCTTTCCAGCTTGTGATTTAACCCCATTCTTTTATTCTTTTTTTTGTTCTGCTTTTGTTTTGTTTTGTTTTGTTTTATTTATTTTTTTCTCTCTAGCTTTGGAGCCTATCCTGGAACTTGTTCTTGTAGACAAGGCTGAGCTTGAACTCACAGAGATAAGCCTACCTCTGCCTCCTGAGTCCTGATAGTAAAGGTGTGTGCCACCAATGTCCAGCCTCCTATTCTTTTCAAAAGTTGATATCAACAAACCCTACTACAGAGAGCACTTGCTGCTACCAGATAAGATGCTTTTCTTCTTGCTTTAAAGTTCTAATAAACCTCATCATTTCTCAGAACTAAATTCATACCAAATTGAAAATGTTCCTACCTCTGTCAGTTTTATTGGGGAATGATGTTTCTATATTTAATTGATACTGTAATTCCTGATAAATACATTCTATGTATATTTAACTGATACAACAACATTTAAGCTTTCATTCCCAATTTCCCAGAAGCTTAGCTTCTCTCTTCTCTTTTTCTCTATTTTCTATAATCCATCATGTGCATTATAAGAGCCTATGTGCTGTTACCTAATTCCTACTCTTTGTTCCAGGAAGATCCTACGTAGGAAATCACTACTACTTCTCACTTTTCATTATCCTATGAAATTGTTAAAGCCAATCAGCATTGACCTTTACGCTCTTTTTATTCTGGGTATCACAGTGAGAGACACTGGATCTTGCTGAGGATACAACAAGCATTTACTCTACCGTCTATTGGATAGCATGTTAAGAGTACAACTACTCTCTAGTTCTTTCCTCTCTCTGTCTCTCTGTCTCTCTCTCTCTTTCTCTGACACACATAACGGAGAGTGAGAGAGAGACAGAGGGAAAGAGAAAATCCAAGAGAGGTACTCTATAGCAGGGCAACAAAACCCTTTACAGATCCCAGAGGTGAATAGATGAAATATAAAAAAGCAAAGTTCCAGGAACTGGTTATTTCTTTTAGAGTTCCCAACCATTAAATCCTATAGATTCCCCCAAACATTACAGGCTTTTGCCAGTTATTAATCTTCCAGAACTTGATGATAGAATTCTGTTGCCAAAGATCCCACATACTTGCACCATAGAACACTAAGTAAAGCTGGTAAATTTCTATTGAGTAATTTTCATTGTTGTGTAAGATGCTATGCAAACTATTGAAGGACAAAATATCCCTATTACCCAGCTGTGAATTCTGCAAGCTACAAAGGCTGATTATTAAGATATGTTCATATTGTAATAGTGGCAGGAACATCATGGAAGTAAACAACTAATTTGTTATCCGATTTTAAATGTACTTCACAAGATGAAGCCTATACTTGACAACATTACCTGGTCAAGAACCTATAGTTAAATATATCATAAGCACTAAGAGAAAAAACTATGATAATTATACTGGTAAATGGGCATATTATTAAAGTGCCTCCTAATGAAATGTTCTTATACCCATAGATCTGTCACTCCTAATCTGAAAACCTTCTATTTGCAGCAGATGGTGTTAACACAGATACCAACAAATGGCCAATGTGCGAGAATGAGAGACTACAGAATGTTTATCCCTATATGAAATATAGGCTTATATACACCCACCCCTCACAAAGGCTCACAAATAATTGTGCAAAGTGGTAAAGAAACTGTGTAAGATCTACAAAATGATCCTAGATCTGTCATTGATCTATATCATTGACATATGACTACAAGAAGATATCTCATGGGGACAACAGGGCAATTGCTCATTTGAATTCACAGTGGTTGTGACAGCCCAGGCAAAGTCTGGACAGTTGAACACATTGGCACAGAAGACCATCTATATTTCTAAATATAACTCCAGTAGATAGACTCTGAGAGCATCAATAAATGGGACCTCCTGAAACTAAAAAGTTTGTGTAAGGCAAGTGTATGATCAAAAAGACAAAACAACAGCCTACAGATTAAGAATAGATCTTAACTAACCCCACATCTGACAGGGTTGATGTCCAATATATATAAAGAATTTAAGAAACTAGATGCCAAAATACCAAATAATCCAATTAAAAATGGGGTATAGCTCTAAACAGGGAATTCTAAACAGAAGAAACTCAAATGGTGTAGGCATCTTCTGGACACCATACAAAGTAAAAATATGTTCTCCCTCCTTCTGCTCCTCATTGGGACTTTGGGAGCTTAGTCCGATGCTCCAGTGTGGGTCTCTGTCTCTATCTCCATCCATCGCTAGATGAAGGTTCTATGGTGATATGCAAGATATTCATCAGTATGGCTATAGGATAGGGTCATTTCAGGTTTCCTATCCTCAGCTGCCCAAGGAACTAACTGGAGACATTGCCCTGGGCACCTGGGGGCCACTCTAGGTTCATGTCTCTTACCAACCCTAAGGTGGTTCCCTTAATTAAGTTATGTGATTCCCTGCTCCTCTATCCAACCTTGTTTTATCCCCAATCATCCCGTTTCCCCAAGTTCCCCCCATCCTCCCCTTCTCAATTTTCTCTCCCCATCTCCCCTTACCCCCATCCCACCCCACACCCAATATCCCAATTTTTTGCCCAGCAATCTTGTCTATTTCCCAGAGCATGGAAGTCAGGACCACGAGAGGTGCACCCATCCACCGAGACAGTGGGGCTGATCTATTGGGAGCTAACCAAGGCCAGCTGGACTGTGACTTAAAAAGCATGGGATAAAACCGGACTCTCTGAACATGGCGGACAATGAGGGCTGATGAGAAGCCAAGGACAATGGCATGGGGTTTTGTTCCTACTTCATGTTCTGGCTTTGTGGGAGCCTAGCCAGTTTGGATGTTCACCTTCCTAGACCTGGATGGAGGGGAGAAGACCCTGGACTTTCCACAGGGCAGGGAACCCTGACTGCTCTTCGGACTGGAGAGGGAGGGGGAGAGGAGTGAGGGGACGGGGAGAGGGGCGGGAGGAGGGGGAGGGAAATGGGAAGCTGGGAGGAAGCAGGAATTTTTTTTTCAGTAAAAAAAAATAGATACAAAGTAAAAATATGAACCTCTATAATATGGCCCTAAAAATGACTGAAAGACATTTACAGAATTGGTCAACATCTTTAGCCATCAGGGAAATTAAAATCAAAACAACACTGAGACACAATCTTACAACTATCTTCAAGGCTAAGATCAAAAACATGTATGAGAGCATGTATGTTGGAGAGGATGTGGATTAAGGGGAACACTTCTCCAATGCTGATGGGAGTGCAAACTTGTTCAGCCTCTTTGGAAATAGTATGGAGTTTTCTCAGAAAATTGGGAATCAATCTACCTCAAGACCTAGCAATACCACTCTTGGGCATATACCCAAAGGACACACAATCATACTAAAAGGACATTTGCTCAACAGTGTTCATAGCAGAATTATTTGTAACAATCAGAACCTGGAAACAACCTGGATAACCACCAACTAAAGAAAGAATAATGAAAATGTGGTAATTTACACAACGGAGTACTACTCAACAGTAAAAAAAAAAAGCACTAATGTCTTGAAATTTGCAGGCAATGGATGGAACTAGAAAAACAAAACAACCTAAATGTGGTAACCTACCTCCAGAGAGACAAACATGGTATTATTCACTCATAAGTGGATATTAGATGTAAAGCAAAGGATAACCAAGATATAATTCACAATACCAGAGAATCTTGGTAAGAAGGGGGACCCTATGCAGGACACACATGGAGGGTCCCAGGAAGGGAAATAATTAAGATCTCCTGGGTAAACTGAAAGAGGGGGTAGAATGGAGCGGATGGAGGATTGGAACATGAGTGGTCAAGAAGATCAAGTTGTGGAAGGGACAGAGGAAGAGAACAATGGAAGGAATATCATGATAGAGGGGGCCAGTAAGGAGGTAGGGA
This sequence comes from Neodon shergylaensis, assembly GCA_025134845.1. NCBI lineage: Eukaryota > Metazoa > Chordata > Mammalia > Rodentia > Cricetidae > Neodon > Neodon shergylaensis. The sequence continues at coordinate 30,374 of JABTXL010001211.1, forward strand.
GATACCTGGTGTTAGAGAAATTCTCAGGAATCTACAGGAATGAGGCCAGCTTAGGCTCCTAAAAATAGTGGAGATGGTGTTTGAAAGGGCCTTCCTTTTTAATAAGATTAGTGACTAGGCTAATTTTCATCATAGAATCTACACCTAGTACCTGATGAATGCAGATGCAGTGAGCCATAGTTAAGCCCTGGGTTGAGCTCTTGGAGTTGAGTTGAAGAGAGAGAGAAGGGATCATATGAGCAAAGGGGCTCAAAATCATGCTGGAGGAAACCACAGAGACAGCTGACCTGAGCTAGTGGTATCTCACAAACTATGGACTGACAGCTGGGAAACCTACGTGGGACAGAACTAGAACCTTTGAATGTGGCTGACAGTTACGTGACTTGATCTGTTGGGGGGCCTCTGGTGACAGTCACACCAGGACCTATCCCAGGTACATGAACTGGCTTTTTGGAGCCCATTCCCTAAGGGGGGATATATTGCTCAGCCTTGATATAGGAGAAGGGGGGCAGAGCTTGGTTCTTCCTCAAGTTGCTATGACAGACCTTGTTGACTCCCTAAGGAAGGCCTTACTCTCTGTGAGGAATGGATGATGGGTGTAAAGGGGAGAAAGTGGGGGAGCTGGAGAAATGGGGTGAGGAGGGATTTGGGTTAGTATGTAAAATGAAAAGTAAATTTTTAAATAAAAAATATGAAAAAAGAAGGAAAAACTAAAAAAAAAGATATATCAAGTAAAAAAGAAAAACCTACACAGGCCAAAGGCAGCCTAACTTCTAACATGGAGAAGAGAGTTAGGTGTCTTCTACCTCTCTACTAGTCAAAGAGTGAATGTCAATTATTAATTGCTTAGAAATCAAAAAAAAGTTCTTTTGGAATATGTATCCCCTGCTGAGCAACTGTGCTCTAGTTGAGGACCACATAGTCAAGAATAATTAGGCTGCAGAAAGTAAATTGAAGTTAAAAAATTAGAATACAAATTTCAATGAGTACCACATGGGGTGTATTGTGGAGGGGGTGGGTGGGTTAATATTATTCAAAACATGCACAAAAATGTTAACTAAATTTTATAGATTGCAACTACCCAACTGATCCACAACTGATAAATAACATATAAGAAATCAAGTTTTTCATTTTTTTCTGAGATTCAGGCTTTGTTTGTTAACTTAAGGTAGACATCTGTAACCTAGTTGACCAATCCATAGAAACTTGGTATCCTCAGCTGCATTGTCAGAATGATAGGACTTGAACACAATGATCACCTGATGCTTGTTTGATGATTTTATATATTTAAAAGAGATCTAGAAATATAATTCTTTTGTTGAATATAAGTTAATTGGGTGTGCATCCTTATTTTATCTCTTACTATGATGGTATTTTTATCCAAGAGAAGAGAATTGGTGATTAGAAAGCTTATTGAATATTACCAAGGTCATCTAGTATAGATATATTGACTAAAATGCCAACATAAGGGAAAAACTGAATCTCCAGGTAAGGAAATAATATTCATTGCATCACTAGTGAATGGCTACAGGGACTTTAGGATATTAGGAGACCTCATGATCAATATAGCAGCCATTTTGTAGTTCCATTTCTGATCATGTTTATTTTTCAGAGTTCATACATAATTAGTCTTATGAGACCCGTAAATAGGTACAAAATGATGCACTTTGATGATACAGTGGAAGGAAATTACATATCCATGATTCAAGTAAGTTCACAACACATAATGAAAAAATATGAGAGTACAGAATCACTCCAAAGTAAGAGCCAGGTGAAACTAAGATTGTTGAAACTAGAAACTAACCTTTTGTGATTGTCTGCCCACAATACGGGAAGGATCCATTCTGTCACAGTAACATCATTCACATATCCTGGAGAGCCTGGAAATGTCAGAAGCACATGATGAGGAGTATGGGCAGATTATGCTGCACATCTGCAATACCTGACACTCATACACATATTTACTTAAGTGTGTACATAATGGTTATGGTAAGAATTACAGTGGTGAGAAAGATGATGGTCAGTTCCATAATCAATAAGTTTTATAGGTTGGATGCAATATAGTAAACAAGGATGATTATCTTGTAATTATATTGAGCTTATTATATTGAAGAATTTAATACAATTTAAGGTCTTAAAAAGTGAAACTTAATCTAGATGTTATGATGGTAAGGTTCCTTCTGCAAGGAAGCTCTTCTGAGAATGGTCTGAATGACAGCTGCACCATGGGGCACACATCTTGAATTACCAAGTATTCTAGCATAAATGTCTTTAGAGCAATAGTCTTATTTAAGGATTATTTGGTGGAACCATTTAAAGAAATTCCTGAAACATGACAACAAGAACTCTAATAGCAATGTCCCCAGACTTGTACAATAACCTATTAAAGTAGCTCAAAGATTCTACACTGTGGGATGTCAAACTAAGCCTTGTAGGCTGAATTCTCAGCAAGGAGGGTAGCTTAAATAAAGGCAGATGCACACACATGTGTGAATAGATACTTTTGTTTTAAGATGCTACTATCTCATAAAATGTGTTTGTGTACATATGTATATAATATAGACTTATGAAATTGTATATGTGGAAGAAAATGTCAGCATCACATTTTTGAAAACTTATATTAAGCAAGATAGAATTACTGGTATTCATTCATTTGGAAATAAATCTATAGAGAATGTATTTGGGTCATTTTTCTCCATAATTGTTTTTTAAATGTCATTATCATGCTTCTATTCACTAAGGCTCCAGGACAACATATACCAGCTTTTCTTTCTAGGGATCAACCAACCCATACCCTTCTTTGGGGTTGTCACTCAGCGTGGCTGGAATAATGAGTATACTGGGCTGCAGAATGGCTGCTGCACCCTTGCATGACTGCTTCACCTCAATGCAACCTCTACACGGGGAAGATTCCTGCTTTCTGAAGTCTCACTGAAATGAAAGACTGTAACAGGTTCCAAAAAACATTGCAAAGATTCCCGAGGTGATGATGGCATGGTGGACGCCATATTCTGCACACCAGTTCTGTTCTGCCAGACTCTGAGCATAAGGCAAGTGAAGCAGCAGTTGTTGAGAAATATGGCAGCAAGGGCTGGGGTATGGTGGGATGCATAATGGAAAGGAAGGGGAAATACATGAGGAGATTTTTAGGCCAAAACTCAACCAGTGTGACTCAGCCAGATGGTTGGGCAAGCCCACTGGCAGATGGGGAGCAGAGAACACAAGTACCAGGAACTGTATGGGGCCACGGGAGAAATGCCTGATTGCTATCGTTTTCTTGGTAAAGTCTGAGGAAAATACAGTCTGCCTTTTTTATTAACTGCAGTGCAAATCCAACTGAATAGGGATACGTCACAGTGTGAGGGTGCTGTGCCCCAGTTTCTGTGTGAATATATAGACCCTGCTGTGTGGACTAAGCATATCAGGAGCTCAAAGATGAATCAAACGACACATTCTATTTTCACTTGGACCAGAAATATTTACTGATTCTGACTATTTATTATATACTAGGAGGATCAGTATGGTAGCTTGTGATTTCTAATTACTGCCGTTAGAATAATTATGATTTATTGCTGAAGAGAGACATGCTAATAAGATGTATTTCAGCACCTTAAATTTCAAGAACAGAAAACTACAGGCACCAATGGAAGCATAAAAGATGCATATTTTGGATGTTAAGAAATAATCAAGGAGCCGGGCGATGGTGGCGCACGCCTTTAATCACAGCACTCAGGAGGCAGAGGCAGGCGGATCTCTGTGAGTTCGAGACCAGCCTGGTCTACAAAGCTAGTTCCAGGACAGGCTCCAAAGCCACAGAGAAACCCTGTCTCGAAAAACCAAAAAAAAAAAAAAATCAAGGAAATATGTTCAGAGAATATGGACAATAAACTGAACATGGCACTTGAGTATGGCAGATAACAGAGAAGGCAGGCTCTTAGGATGGAATTTAAACGGACAAAACAACACTACATAAACAGCTCTAATGGGAAGACTATTGTATTTTAGGTAGGTACAGGTTTTCCATTGTCGCTAGTGCACAGTATTCCATGCACAGTTTAGTGTATAATTCAAAAGTCAGTCCTTAAAATGGCATCTTCTTGTCTTGATGAACAGAACCTTGAACTTGTGGAATCTGTGGATTTTTTTATGTTGGGTTTTCTCATGTTTTCATTCTGTAATCTTATATTTTGGCAACTCTTCCTGTCTATATAATCACTTTCCCACACAATATTTACTCATGCTAATATCTACTATTGTTTCTTACAATTTATTCTTTGATATTCTCTGGCTATTCCTCCTTAAAACAAATCCTCTTAAATTAGATTCTTTTTTAAATTTTGAACACAATCCAAATAATGTTTAAACTATCTAATAATACATTCCATGGAGTACCTGGACTCAATTAACAATATTTTAAAATGAACTAAGGAGTGGGAGTGGGACTTTTAATTGGTTATCCAATATCAAATGGTCACAAAGGACAGCCTTGAAAACAGATATATGTGCAACACTGTGTGTGTGGGTTGTGTCTATGCAATTATGTATGATAAAATATGTGTGTTTATACATATATAATATGTATTAAACAAATAAATGTTTCTAACAGCAATTAATGAAAAAAATTGATCATGATTTCAAAAAAAGAGCAAGTAAGTGTATATGGAAGTTTGAAGGAAAGTAAGAGAAGGGATAAATGATATAATTATATTGCAATCTCAAAATAAGACTGCATAATAATATACTCAGGGTATTCTACAGTATACTTGCATGTTAATACAAAATTATGTAAATAATATATTGGAGTTCAGTTAGCCATGATCATCAAAGACAAACATATTATTAAATGTTAATTTCTTTTCGTGGAAAACAATTATCTCATGTCCCTTTTTATACTGGCCATGTTCAGCCTTTTGTAGCTTTTGGCAAGGCATTTTCCTTGTCATCAGAAGAGAGGAGCAGGTGGCACTTCCTAAAGAAAATCTTGGACAAAAATGAATTTAAAATGTCTGTGTGGGTGATGGACACAGATAGAGGAGCCTCTGACTTTGATAACTGGTTTGGAGTAGTCTTTATGCAGATTACACAATGATGGATTTGTGTGTCAGAAAGGCTGAGGTCAACTCATCTGAGAGTCCACATATGGAAAACCTAGACATAAGGCAGGGTTTCCTTTAAAAGAAGAAACCATTAAAAATAAAAATGAGAAGTCTTTGATCTGTGCTTGAGCCCTTGAGAGGTAAAACCCATAGAGAGTGCATAGACTTCATGGGCAAACTCACATTGCAAAGTTTTTCATTACCATTCTTAGTCTAGTACAATGAAGACTAAAAGTCAGTTTTTCTTATGTCACAATGAATTTTGCATTAAGTTACTAGAATTTCTGAAATCACAGGATTAAATCAGCTACATGAAAACAAGTTGATTCATTGACTTTAACTCTCTTTACAATTGAGAGCCAGAGGAATAAACTAAAGTTTAAATATCCTCAGATTTATACTATGCTAAGGAATAGTTAATTTATTCTTTCACCTTTTTTTCTACTTTAATTTAAGAAGGAAATTTGACTTTGAAATAATTTTACATATCGAAACTCCAAAAACTCATAAGAGAAAAAGGTTTTCTATATTCAGTGAGGTATTTCATTGGTGGTCTTGTGTTTACAAGTAAGTAAAGCTTGTATCAGCACAGGCTGACACGTAATCTACTTTGGGTAGTCAGATGGCTGTAAGAATGGATAGCATTTAAAATAATGAGAGAAGAGGGAAGAAAACACAGACATGTATTAGCCACTCCTTAGCTGTGTGGCTTAGAGAAGCTTGTTCAGCCTCACTCTCTGGCTTTCAGTAGATTTATTGACAAGGAGGTATTATGCAGTGCTCACATGACAAAGGTTCCTACACATACATGAAACAGAATTTACCAAATAGGCTTCAGTCCACCCTGGTGTTCAGCAAATGATCAAAGAACATATATTACTGCTGGCATATATGATACTTTCATGAAGGGAAAACACAGTCCCCTAGTTAAGTTATTAACATTTTACTTTCAAAGAGTTACAGAACAGCACTTTAGCTATTTTTGTAAATGAGAGACAGAGGTAGTAAAAATAGATGGGTACAATGCCGTATCAATACACAAGTCAGAAGTCCGAGATAAATAATTCATTACCAAGTGATCAGCAATGTACTTACACATACACATAACTTTTACAACTGAGCAGATTGTGTTATAGACAAAAGAATATATGAGTGTGTATGTAATAATATCTATATAATATTTATATGTGCATATATCAGTACATACCAATGTATGTATATGTACATCATGTACACATATAACATATTTTGCTGTGGTTTTTATGTGTGTGTCTGCAAATATGCAGAATAAGTATGTTATATATATTAGATAAGTCTATATAAATCTAATACATATATGGTGTGTTTTGATATAGATCTCTCTATATCTAATACACTATCAATTGTATAAGTAGATATATTATCTATAAGATATATTGTATCATATCTAACATATATTATATATTATGTTCTATGTATAATATGATACATATGTTAGATATAATATATATTTAAAAAACAAATAAACACGGGCCATGAATTTGAATGCAAGCGCAGCGGTACATGGGAAGGGCTGGAGGGAGGAAAGGGAAGAGAGAAAACAATGTAATTATATTTTAATTTGAAATAAAAAAAGCTTTAGAAAACATAATAAGTGAAAAATAAGTCTAATATGTGTCTCAGAATACTGCACATGATACAGAACAAAGGATGTTTGCACGTGTGTGCAAGTAGACTTGGGCAGATCTGGACAAACCCCATGTATCTATCTTCCTGCATTATCTCTCTATTTTGTGAAGAGGGGGTTTACCACTTTGCCAATCATGTAGATTGGTAGCTTTGTCTTCAAAAGTAACCACTGAAAATACTCAAAATTTGTAACATATTAAATTACATAGTCACACTGAAAGATGGTGTGAAAATTATAATCAAAGATGAAAAGCTTCAACAGAGACCATCTCTGGGCTATAGAAGTGGCTCAGTGTATAAAGCATTAGACTTACAAGACTGACAGCCACATTCCACTGTGAAGAAGAGAGATGATCCCCCTAAAGTTCTCTGACATCCATAGCCATGCTGTGTAATGCACACATGTACACACACGTAAACACACCAGGCCACAATGAAACAAGACAAAATATCTAACCAGAGTATATTTCAACTAAAGGAAATGACCATTTCTGTCTTCACCACTCATCCTTAGAATGGCTTAAATCTCAGAAACACTGCTGTCTTCCTAAGAATGTCCTGGGATGTCCTGTGAATAAAAATTGCTACTGCTTCTTGGGGAAGGAAACTGTGTATCTCCAAACCACCAGTGAACCAAGGTTTGTATTTGTTTTCATTGAAAAAACCTGAGCAAACCTTTCTCTGTGCATTAAGCTTTCTGACCTTTATTGAAATAACACAACAGTTATTCAAAGGACGCAAGGATGAATTAAAGGTAACTTTCTATTTGCTAACATTCACATGGGGAGTCACATGTGCAACTTTCTCGGAGTTTCTCAGAAAGAATGTTTGCTGAGCTCTTGGCCTTCTCAGGAGAGTGCTGAATTGTGCTTTTTAAAAAGTTTAATGTCTGGATAGCAGAAAATTTGATATGTTAACAATCAGAACTTGAATTAGAAGACTTGAGACAACCTTTAAAAAAAACTAATGGAGAAAAACAATCTGAGAGCTAAGGCTGAGCAGCATACAGCTCCTTGTCTGAGGAGCATCATAGACATAGTCCACCCTGTTATGCAGATTGATATGTTTTGTTGGTAAAGACAGCAATGGCAGTTATTGCATTTTTTTAATCAAAATTTCTGATTATATTCAAGATTTCCCCTACCTTGTCCTACCTCTATAGAGAGAGGATCTTGACAGTCCTGATCTTGAAAATCCTTGAGAGTACTGTAGTATGTATAACTCAAACTTCTGGTCCCATTGAAGAGGGTCACTTGTTCACCCCAGAACAGATAACTCTGCAAGAGTTAGCCTCCCCATCCATCTACCTAGTGCATTTATCCCAGACTTATCCTTATTATTTCCTTTTGAAAACTATGAGTCACCTATTCTTGCTACCAAACAGTGAAAATATGCACTCAAGATTTAAGTGACGTAAGTAATGTATCACTCTCAGTTTCTAGGTTACCTTTTCTTACTATTTTGTATGTAGCTTACTTTATAGAAACACTTGTCTTATATTCATTACTCAAATATTCCACGTGTCTTTCTTTCTAGACCATACTTTTTCTAGACCTTAGGCTATCTCTTATCTACAGTTCTTTTGTTAACATTCATTTTTCTTTTATAAATGGTGTGTGTGTGTGTGTGTGTGTGTGTGTATGAGTCTTAAGTGAAGAAGC